>CATIWQ010018512.1:0-16902 GCA_949673415.1 Euphorbia schlechtendalii | reverse complement strand
TTATGCAAATGCAGATACTAGGTAAATCTTGGGAGTAAAATGATCTAAAGTGGAATTCTATGAAAAGAGAGTGAAAAAGGTGCAAAAAGATGCGTGGAACTTAAAGATTTGGCTTAGGATCAAAGCTGTCAAAGATCGGTAAAGTTGCAAGGAGAATTCTGAAGAAAATTGAAATTCATGATCGTGACAACCATTCATGGTCATGACCTGTTCTTCTTCATAATAGAATTCTGCCATTCAAAGATTCAATGTCGCGACTTGTATATCGCGATCGCGACTTGGATGGTTTTCTGGTTTTATCTTCTTAACTACCAACTGCCAGATAAGTATGATCAACCACCATCAACTACCAACGAATAGACACTTATTAGAAGTCAACCAATCATGAAAAGGTGCCTATCAATTGTGGATTAGTTTGAAGCTTCTCAACTAATCACAATGAAGTGATGCAATCATTCACCAATGGACGCAACTCTTCGTTTGGATAGACAGAACCCTTTGAACTCTATAAACAAGGCTCCAAACTTCACAAATTTCATGCAGTGGATGTGGCAAGAAGACCAAGGTTACAAATAGCATCCTAGAGGAGGTTCTGTACGGGCCGAGACCGAATTCAAAGCAGATGGAGGAATTGCTAGAATTGACAACTCCCATTAATGAGTGGATACGGTTTGATCAACTTTAGCATTCACTTGCATACCTTACAACTTTGCTTTGCTTTCTACTTATACTATCTATTTCAAAGTTTATGATATGTCTATGTGTCATAATGCGTATTTTATGTTAAGTCTTTTATGTTAATCAAGTTATATGCGTTGGAGTTAATTTTAAGAGTAGTTTTGGGGTTAACAATATCATGTATAATCACTAGATCTGTGATATAACGCTGTTTAGTGAGCCAACATTTTTAGAATTGTAACTTGCTAAAGGTAGCTATGTGAAAGCGCCCGTACTAAGCATAGTATTGATGTTGTCCAGGTTTATAAAATTGTCTTAATTCGTTTACGCTAGGTTTAGAAAAGTCATTTCATGTGTTGCTCTGCGGTGAATAATTGAACATCTGAGTGTTTTGAATCGAGTTTGTTATATTAATTTAGTGAATCGTAACATCTTTGTTTAACTTGCATGTTTTCTTTGCTATCCTTATTTCGTAGGGAAAGTCTATATATTTCGATTCTCTAATCTTTCATATCTATATTAACTCATTCTTCATTCTAACCCTCATATCCAAAATTATCAATACATATTATTTTCTTTATCCTTTTTCCCTATTTGATCTTTAGAGCTAGTCATTCCCTGTGGGATCGATATCTTTTAAAACTACATCGCAACTTTATACTTGCAGTTATCATCATTTTTCTACTTGATAAGAAGTACTGACAACACCTATACTTTACATGAATAAGTTTTTGGCATCATTAATATATAGCCAAACTCTTTGCGTAAAAGTTATTAAACTTATCAGTAGAAAAGAGTGAACAATCTTTATAGTCGAATGTCATTAGACATTCAAGAATCCAATCTTGATTTTGTGGAAATCGCATATCCACAAACTTTGTGAGTCTAAGAGAAGAAAGATAAGCCTCCATCTCTCTACAGAGATTCAATGTTTCCAAGAAGACCATATCGAGGAATATCATCCCCGTGATATCCAATTTACGAAGCTTTTGGTATCGCTTGCCCTCTTCCCTTGTCCTTGAAGGGAAAGGACAACCATACTCCTCTTGGTATGATTGGCTTTCTCTCCTATTTGCAGATTTCTTCAAAGGAATCTTGATTGTTTTGAAGTGGAAAGGTTTAAAGAAAAAGGTTGAATGTTGAAGAGTGAAGATGAAGAAATTTCAGAATTTTTGTAAGCTTTCTGAAGGTTGTGGTGGCTAGGGTTCAACTTAGACCTATTTATAGAGTTCTAAGAGGTCTCTAATTGGCTATAATAGTCAATATAGCCGTTATTGCTCAAACTAGCCGTTAATGGCAGTTAAAGACATCTTTCGCTTGCTGAATCGTGATCTAAAATAGTTATATTCTGCCCATGTCACAATCCCAAAGGCTTATCATGATTGTGACCTCCTTAATCACAGAAACAGTAAGTTTAAAAACCTGATATTCACGAGCGCGAGTATATGTCGCGAACGCAATCTTCTTTAATTCTTCAAATTCTTCAATTTTTAGACTTTGTACCTATAAAACTTAGAAACACAAACACAAAAAAACATTGTTAAATACAAAAGATAAATATTTACTATTTCATACCTTGATTGATCATGGTGATGATAGTAATTGAACATCAACATCTTGTTGTTCAAACTTATTTTCATATTTAACAAATAGTTAAAAACAAGCAATGAATACACAAGAAAACAAACAAACACTAAACAAACAACAAACAAATGAAAAAAGGACTATACAAGGTTCTAAACTTAATGAAAAGAAAACAATTTACTCAGGAGCTAGCGATTCAATCATCTGATCAATCTTATAACGCGACTCCCGCAAATCTCTTTCAACATCAAACATTAGAGTGTGGATGTCGTCAATCTTGCGATGAATAGAGACTTGTTCTTCCATTAATTCATTTAACTTCCTCCTAAGATTGGTTGAACTATTCCCTTCTTCCCTAGCGATCTCTCTTTCTCGCTTTTTATCAGCTTATACTCTCTCATCCCATGATTTCGAATCATAGGTTATCCCATTTTCTCCAATGCACTTAGTTAGAAATCCGTACTCGAAGAAAACTTCCGTAGTTAATTTCGGAATTTCATCTTCGTCAGTAAAGACTTCCGCAATACAATGCATTCTCCCAACTTGTCCTAACAAATTCACCATAGTTCAACACCCATACGCTATCTTACCAGGATTCATTGCGGCAGACATAAGAGTCTCCATCATAATTCCGGATACATCAACAGGTATACCATTCCAAACTAATTCTAAGATAAACAATTCTTCAGGAATGACAGTGTCGGAACTAATCCTGCCAAATAGCGCACTACTTAGATAGAAGTGTAAAGTGAGCAAACAGGGGTCACGGATCCACCGGCTACAGGTAGAATCCTGTTTGTATTCGGCTTGGCAAGTAAGGCGATTCCAAGTTGGTAATGGATCCCAACCAGGAAGCATTTTGCAGTAACAATCTTTAGGGAAGCCCAAATTCTTCTCTAGTGCTTTCCTCGACAATTTATGCTTCTTTCCTTGGTGATGAAATTCCAAACAATCCATTTTAGCATTCTTCCATACTAACGATATCAACATTTCCTTACAATTATCCTCACAGTTTCCAATAATCATGTTGGAATAGATAAGAGATTTAGAATCCCAAGGTAATACATTACCCTATCATAGATTCCTAAATGAATGAAACTATTCCTATGAATGACATAGGAACTCGTGAATTCTGCATCTCTGATGGATTCAAGGTGATCACCTTCCTCTCCAGAGTAAATAGGAAAAGGCGCTTCATACCACTCTTGCAGATTTGAAGGAGCAATGAGATTAGATTTGTTAGGGTGTACCATTTTGAAGAAAAGAAAAGGATTGATTTATTTTTAGGGTTTGGAACAAATACGTTGTCTAAAGAAAAAGGATTTTTGGATTTCTGAAGTGAAGAATTGTGAAAATTTACACTCTTATATATAGAGTTTGAGAGAAACCATCAAAAAATTTCCAAACTACTGCAGTTTTCGCACAAGTCGCGATCATGATCATAAGTTGTGATCGTGGCTACACAAAACAAGAAACAGAATGTTTTAACAAGGAAATTCACTAGCACGAGTATATGTGGTGAACGTGAATGGGTAAAATAGAAGAAAATCTTCTATTTGTCAAGAATTAAGATGAAATATTATGATGTATCACCTTCATGATGATTGTTTCATAATCTCTTTACATCTAAGATAAGATTAGAAAATTGTATAGTATAGGAAAGGAATAAATGAGTAAAAGTTAGTAATTTGTACTGTAATCTCCTATAACTTAATCTCTAGAAATGTACTTACCTTCCCCAGCAACGGTGCTAAAAACTTGATCGCAAGGTTTTGACTCTATTTATTTTGAGGGCCTATATTCAGTGATGATGCCAAAAACCTTGTTCCCTACCTTTCTATTGATAAGATAAAAGTTTAAAATACAAATAGGTGTTGTCAATATTGCTTATCAAAATAGAAAAATGATTACCACTGCAAGTATACAGTTTTGATGTAGTTTTAAAAGATATGGATCCCACAGGGAAAGAACTAGTTCTAAAGACCAACAAGAGTTACGGGGTAAACGAAAATATGGAATTTTTATTGGAGGGGTTTGGATGATAGAAGGATGACTGGATAGATGTATGAACAGACTAAAGAAGATGTAAAATATAGAGATATTCCTACAAACAAATTTAATAGAGAAAAACATGCAAAATCATCAAGAATGTTTCGTACACTAGATAACTTCAACAAATAAGGTTCTAAATGCCCTAATATTCAATAAGTCACCGCAGAGTAACACATGAGATGACTTTTCTAAATCTAGGGTAAATGAATTATGACACTTATAAGAACTTGGATAACTATATTACTATGCTTAGTACGGATCGCTCTCACATAGCCATATTTAGCAAGTTACCATTGCAAAAATGTTAGCTCACTAAATAGCGTTATAATCACAGATCCAATGATTATACACAATCTTGTTAACCCTGAAATCACTATTAAAGTTAACTCGAAAGTATATAACTTGATTAATATAAATGACGCAAAACAAATTACTTGTTATGACACATAGACATATCATAAACTTCAAAATAGAAAGTATAAGCAAAAAATAAAGTAAAGTTGTAAGGTATGCAAGTGAAAGCTAAAGTTGATCAAATCATATCCACTCTTTAATGGGAGTCATCAATTCCCTCAATTCCTGCGTCTACTTTGAATTCGATCTCGACTCGTACAGAATCTTCACTAGGATGCTATTCTTTGTGAATCTCGAATAAAAGAATGTTGAAGAACGAAAACTTTTATTAATAAGTGCTTTGCAATTACACTCATACAACAAATGCTCGAATTTCTATAGAAATATAGTGATCGATATAGGAATCGAATCACTTATACATTTTTCTCGCTAAGACTTTTAACATAGCAAAATATAGATATTTCACTCTCTATCTATACAAGCACACTATCATTCAATGCCTTCTAATCATGCCATAACAATGCACCACAATGCACCCCAAAATTTGGTGAGTTTTGAACCCTATTTATAGAGTTTGAAGGGTTGTATCTATCCAAACGAAGAGTCGTGTCCATTGGTGAAGAGTTGCATCACTTCAATATGACTGGATGCAAATATTCATCCTCATCCACAATGGAAAGGCACATTTTCATGATTGTTTGACTTTCAAAAGGTGTCTTTTCGGTTGGTACTTGATGGCGGTTGATCATTCTTATTCGACGGTTGAAAGAAGAGAAGAGTTGACCAAAAACCGTCATGGTCGCGATCGTGAATATATGTCGTGACCTTGAATACTTGGTTGGCAACTTTCTGTTGTGAAGGTTAACAAGTTACGATCGTGATATATGTGTCATGATCATGACATGCCTTTTTCACATGATTCCTCTTTGCGATTTCTACTGATCTTTGACATCTTCGATCCTTTGCCAATTCCTTAAGTTCCATGCATCTTTTTTCACCTTCTTCACTCTTTTTCCATAGAATTCCACTTTTATTCATTTTACTTCCAAGATTTACCTAGTTTCTGCATTTGCATCAAAAACAACTACATACCACATGAAATCTTTCATATGAAGTATAAAATGAAATAAACCATATCATTTTATGTTTGAAAATGTCATGATAATAAGTGTAATTATACACTTATCAATTATCTAGTGCATGAAACATTCTTGATTATTTTGCATATTTTACTCTACTATACTTGTTCTTAGGGAATATCTATATGCTTTGCATCTAATCTATTCATGCATCTGCCCATTCATCAGTCTACCATTCAAAACCCTTAACTTATTTTATTTTCTTTTATTCCATAACTCTAGTTAATCCTTAGAACTGAATCCCTTCCCTGTGGGATCGATATCTTTTAAAACTACATCGCAACTATATACTTTTAGTTATCATCATTTTTCTATTTGATAAGTGATACTGACAACACATGTTCATATTTAGAACTTTTATATTATCAATAGAAAAGTGGCGAACAATTATGTCAATCATGCCATGCTTAGGTGATCTTTTAGGGTTATTCTTAAGTTGTGAAATTCTGTCGCGCAAGTTCTCATATTCATTAACTACCTTAATTAACTATCACTTATGCCTTTTGGCTAGGTCCTCCCTTGTTAGAAGTGTTTACTTCATTCAATTTATTCTCATCATAATAACCATTTTTTATGTCTACAAAGATTTGTGACATGTTCCCCCTTTTCACAAATTCCACCCACTAATTTTGTTTTAACCCTACTCACTTTCTTCTTTTTGGTAGTTTCTTACCTATGTGAGTGGTTATTCTAAGTAGTATTATTGGATGGAGGAGGAAACCATGCCTTTTTCAAGCCTGCTAACTCAATAGATTACTATTCTAATTTCTTAGAGAGTACACTATCATGACCTTCATGAAACTCAGCCTTTTCTAAGAGGTAATAAATGTTAAGAGACATGGAAGAACTAGTGTCATCCAAATCTTCACATCTCCTTACTATCTCTTTGATGCTTTTGATTGATTTTTTTGTTAGCTTAATTACATCATAAAGTACCTCAGCAATTTCATATGTTGGCAAAGGGGTTAATTAATTACCTCATTATCATTTTCTTCTTTATCTTCATCAACATCTTTGCTGACTGTGGATTTACAGTTTGAATTTGATGCTAAGTTATCATTGAGCATACACCAATCACCATAAGGCAAATGTTGGTAGATTTAGTAGGTACGTCATTTGAACAAAAATCTTTAGATTCAGAATCACTCCAAGTGGCAGCATGTGTTACTTTCCTCTTGTCAAACTTCTTGTACTTATCTTTCTTTCGTTGAGAAAAATTAGAGTGAATGTGTCCTTTCTCACCACAGCCAACGAATTTAATGTCATTTCTATAGTCTTTCTTGAACTTCTCTTCTTTATCATTCCTTGGCTTCTATTTAGAAAATTTCTTTCTAAACTTCTCATCTTTCTTCATAAAGCGCTTGAATCTTCTAGTAAGCAGTGTCATATCCTCGCTAGAGTCAGCTTCATTGCCTTTGATTCAGTTTATTTTCTTTTTCTCTTCTTTTTGTCCTCATCTTACTTTTATAGGAAAATTTCTTGATTGAGCAAAGTTCCCATCAATTCATCAAACTTGTATGTTTTTTAGATCATGAAGTTCCTCAGTTGCACTCTTCTTGGCATTCCACTCCTTGGTGAGACTCATCAAGATTTTCTAGACCATATCTTCTTTAGTATAAAGTTTTTAAAGCCTCTTTAACTCATTAATGATGTTAACAAAGAGAGTTTTCATGCATTGAATTCCTTCATTAGGCTCCATTTTGAAAAGTTCATACTCTCTGACCATTATGTTGATCTTTATCTCTTTCACCTTTTTAGTCCCTTCATAAGTGATCTCTAACTTCTTTAATATCTCTTGTGTTGTTTCACAACCTAATATCCTATTGAATTCAGAATCATCTAATGTAAGTAGTTAATTGTCATTTCTCTTTCCTTAAAAGGCTAAGGTTAGTGTTGTTATAGTCTTCAGCTTCCATTGGAACTCTTTGAACATTTCTAACTTTGGTTTGAGTATGGGGGCCAATCTCAACAGCTAACCATGCTAGCATGATTTGTGATTGAATGAAAATTTTTATCCTATTTTTCTAGAAAGAACAATGTGTAGGCCATCAATCAAAGGAGGTTTAGTAATAAACATATTCTCTAAAGAGTTGAATCTATGAACTACCAGGGATATAAGAGTTGTTAAATTCCATATGAACTTTAACTCAAGATTTGTTAGATCTTAAGATGAGCACTTGTTTCAATACCACGTGTAGTCCCATTGGCTACAATGAAATGTGTGTCAGAGGGGAGGTGAATGACTTAAATTTGGTTTCTAATCCAATTTTTAAGTTCTTTCTATGACTTTAAACTAAGTTTGTTCATTTTATTTTGATAATGTTATGTGATGTAGAGACAATACTAAATAAGCACATGAATGAAGCTAAGTCTTAGTTTGGGAGATTGGCAAACTCTACTAAGTGAGAATACTCTGCAAATCTGAATAATGCAAATGCTTAAAGTAAAACACAGATGCTGAGCGAAAATACTTACTGAGTAAAGTAAATAGCAAAGTTATGAGAGATCAAATAGAGAGATTTATCCTAGTTCAGCATCCTGCCTACGTCCAATCTCTAGGTACCTTTCTTGAGATTTAATCCATTATCTTCACTCCTTTAACTACGCAAAGAAGTCTTCATAATGAGTATTACAATAAGTACCTTTCGAATTTCAACACTCCAACAAGATTGTGTGCCCTCCATAACCTTACTATCATTCGAAGGTTTTTTAAAAAGATTTGAAGTAATTCATATTATAGTTGTGTTTGTTCTCTTTACAAGATTAATTTAATTTTATATTATAATGATCTAGAATAAGCTAAGCTTGGAAAGAGAAGCTTAGTTGTTGTTTTCAAATCCCTTTTATAAACAGGGAGTTTTCATTGCAAACTTATTTATTCTCGTTTAATCTCCAATTTATCTTCTCATCAAGTCTTAAAAATTCCTCTCATTTTAGATAGTTTTGAATTTGTTGTGGGAGAGATTTAAGTTCATTGTTGTGAAAGATTAAACAATTGAATCAACGAGATTATACCATTGATTAAAATATCCTCAGTTTTCAATCATCACTATATTCTTTGTCAAGAAACCTTTGGCGCGAGCTGTGACATGACTTCCTTTGATTAGCTTGGTCAATTTGATTTGCGTAGGTTGGCGTGGTTAAGGGCAAGTTTAAAGATTCCCCATTTTGGATTCTACAAAATGGGGAATGGTCAAGTTCAACCATTCCGCATATGGAGAATTGTTTAATATGTGGAATGATTTATTCAACATTTTGGGGAATTGATTAAAACCAAATTACTTTTTAGAAAATTGAATAAAATAATATTTCTTTTTGTTTTTTTATTGTTTTTAGTTTTTGTTTTGTTATTCTTTTTATTCTTTGTCGAGAAACCTTTGGCGCGAGCTGTGACGTGACTTCCTTTTATTAGCTTGGTCAATTTGATGTGTGTAGGTTGGCGTGGTTAAGGGCAAGTTTAAAGATTCCCCATTTTGGATAATTCTATAAAATGGTAAATGGTCAAGTTCAATCATTCCGCATATGGAGAATTGTTTAATATGTGGAATGATTTATTCAACATTTTGGGGAATTGATTAAAACCAAATTACTTTTTAGAAAATTGAATAAAATAATATTGCTTTTTGTTTTTTTATTGTTTTTAGTTGTTGTTTTGATATTCTTTTTGTTAGTTTAAATAATTAAATATCAAGTTTTTAAAGTGAAATTGATTTGTAGAATGGGAAATGGGGAAGATATATTGGAAAAACAATACTATAGATCCTGCAAAATGGGGTTTGGGGAATGAAAAATTGGAAAAATGGTTGGACTTGCTCTAATTCTGCAATGCGGCAAGACAGTTTGAGTTCCGTCAGACTGTAGCATTGACAGCTGACAAAACTATACTGTTGCTTTTGCTTTTGGACCACATATTGTTTTTCAACGCCAAATATTTTTAGTAACCTGAAACGCATTAACTAGAAATATTTTTTCTAAGAAACAAATGTTAAAAGCACACAATGTTATAATATCATAACTTTAAATACTCAGCATAAAGTGGATAAGTTAGGTGCCGAGTTAATTCTATTCTAACGTATACTCAGCAACCTGCGATAATGATTTTAACCAAGTCTTTCTAAGTCAGCAAGACTAGTTACATTATTCTAAACTAAGCCTCATTAACTCAAATTAAAAAATTACCACAGTATTGACTTATGGGTTGTTGTCGTTCATGTATTACATCGTCAAATATTTTAACTCGAGATTATTGAGCAATCTTTAAGTTGGATTCAACAATTATAAATATAATAAATTAGCGTTTTAAATACTTTTAAGATAATATTAGCTTCTTAAATGATATTAAAATAAGATTACAGTGCATGGAGGTGCTTGTCATGTAATGTATAATCATTTCATAGAAATGGATGTGGCTGAGATACATATTTTTTAAATATATTTGAACCATTAAGGAGTTATCCATGAAATAATCCTATAATTAGGAAAACATTTCTTTGGAAAAACCTATTATTAGGAAGTTAAAATTTGAAAGAATCACATAACTAACAATATCTTTATTTAGAAAACCTATTGGTAGGAAATCGTTAATTACTCGCGTGCGGAGTATATAAATGTATATTAATTACGTCTTCAAAGGAAGAAAAACTGGTGAATATCCACCTATAACTTTAGCAGCATGTCAATGTTGGTATTATTGTTAATCTCTTTGTCTATCCAGCCAAGAATAATTTATGGAGTGGATCCTATCAGATTCTCATGTTCAAAGGTGAAAGCAAATCCTGAATTTGATAAATCAAAAGCGAAAATATTCCATGATCTTCAAAACGCTTTTCCACCTACACCTTTTTCAATGGTGATGTCTACATTGGGTCAAAACGTCCCAAACGCAGCGTATGGGTTGGCTCAATGTGGAAATATCGTTCACGCGGATTGCAAAAAATGTGTCGTAGAAGCAGTGAATGAAGTTCAACGGCGATGCCCATCTGACACTGAAGCCAAAATTTGGTATGACAACTGTTTCTTTCGATATTCGAATCAAATATTCTTTGGGAAAGTTAATCACCAAGACGACGTTTACATACCAACCGGTCCTATAGCAAATGATACAAGCAGATTTAATGAAAGGATTCACTATTTGGTTACAACAATGGCGAATAATACTATTAAGGAGCCAATTAGTAATATGTTTACACACGATGCTTTATTTTATGATAAGAGAGTGATATATGGAATGGCTTTATGTACTATGGATCTTTCGGCAAAAGCTTGTTTGGATTGTCTGAACCATATTGCAAATCGACTACCTCTTTTGACCGGTGGGAGGGAAAATGCTAGGGTTCTTGGTACGAGTTGTATGTTAAGATATGAGTTTAATAACTTCTTGAACACCTAAATAATTTAGGTAAAGCATTAAACTGAATAATCCGTTTTGTAGTTACGTACTGATTTTCTGTACTCTAAGATTTAAATTGAAAGGTAAATATTTGGAATAAAAAATACAAGTATTTGCTATATTAGCAATCCTTTTATGGAGAATTTGGAGTAACTATCTCGAGTACACGGCATATATGAAGTATAAGGGTGTTAATTCCTACAGTGACCGTTAAAGTAAAAAATAATTTTGTGTTTATATGACATTTGTTAATTTGCATTACAATTTTTATGGGATTTTCTGTGGTGATTTTGTATTTAACGAAGTCTCCGTCACTTTTCCCCTCGTTACCATTGAACGAGTAGAGTGATGATTGGTCTAACGGTGATAAGAAATAAAATGTGATTTACTTTGTTAAAAATACAATCACCATAGCGCACACCTAATTTTTATACTAACTTATTTTCCATTTTATGAATTAATTTAAATCATGTGTATCATTTTACATCGTACCAAAAACAAAACATAGTACTTTTAGGGGTTTATAAAAATGTAGGAATGTTAAACTGTGAACCACATCTACATTAATAATGCAAAACCACAATTCAAATTCACATTTTCTTTTCTACGCGATTTTCTAATTCTTTCTCTGCATATTTGTTTCGCCTCCTCTTCTTGCTTATAAGCACTTCATGTTGGGAAAATACACAGGGTTCTACCAGATATTTCAATCAGATAAAATCAGAATTTTTAATAAGAAATTTAAATGAGGATTTGTTCTGAAAGTTGAAAAGTGTGCGTTAATTGCCCAATGCCAGGTTTTTATAGCAAAAAAAACTATTCGAAAGTACATGACTTTTCGAGAAAAAGAAAGGTTTAGAAAATACATGACTTTTAAGGAAAATGGAAGATTTTTTGTCCAAAAAACAGGACTTTTCGAAGTAATGAATACCCCCGAACCCGGCCAAGGGCGCTGCCCCCGAACTTCTGGTATTGTAATTGAGTATGTACTCCGCACTCTCTCGACTTATTCGATAAAATATTACGATTGCACTAATCAATTAATTGATCGAATTACTCTGAAATACTAATACTTCATCTTCTTCCTTCTACGATTTCAATTCTCATACTCGATCAGTCTTCAAAACTCCACTCTTTCTACTTTATTAACGGTTACCCAACGCCTTTGCTTTTCCATGGAAGAAACTCATCGACGACCCCAAAATGGGTCACATCCTTTAGTTTCACCGATTCTCTTTTTCTGTGAATTTTGTGTTTGGCTGCTCAGAATTTGTTATTCCATTTGCTTTTTTATTTTGACTAATGTTGAGAAAACCTACTTTACTTATGGAATTTTTTCATAATAGGGATGTACTTAGCTATTAGTAACTTCAATTATCTTTTTTTTAAAGAAGGAGATGACTTTTTTAAGATGAAAAGAAATGAGTAACACACCTAGGAGGATTATTGATCCAGATCCCCGTTACCTCATTTAAAAAAGTTGATTGAGCTAGCGAGCGAGCAACAACATTCAAATCTCGCCTAACCCAACTAAAGAAAAACTAAATAAACTCACGAGCAAGAGCCTTACAGTCATCAATTACGGAACTAGCATAAGAAAAGCCCGGATCATTGTTAGAAAGCAATCTATGCAACACTTGATTATCAGTTTCAAGTACAATATGCAAATAGCAACTCTGTTTCATCCAAGATAGCGCTTCCCTAACCGAGAGAGCCTCCGCTTCAAGTATAGACGTTTGATTTGGGAGAACACCAGCTTTTGCACAAACAAAAGAGCCAACTGAGTTGCGCACGATCACGCCGTAGATTCCCGAGGCCCCATCGTTGAAAACAGACGCATCGACGTTACATTTCAGGAAAGGAAGGTGGCGCGGTTCCCAGCTGATCTGATCTGCATTCTGTCCCGCCACATTTTCAGGATTGGGCAGCAGGGTGCTCGAAGTGGCCGGGACATTATGCTGCTGGTTCATCCTTTCCACAGCTCCCGCAGATGACGCCAACGCTGTTAATTATCTTTATTTCAACTACAATTAAAATGCATTCAATTTCAATTGAATGCAGATGTGGTAATGAGTTAATTGAAGGTCTAGATGTCACTTATCCAAGGCTTCAATACATAGATGGTTTTGGAGGGATAATTTGCTATTAAATCAAAGTTTATGCCAGCATTATAGTACCAATTTTATATCGGTTTTATACCAGTTATAATAGCTTTATATATGAGTTTTATACCAATATGTTAACAAATGTTATACTAAATACAAATTAGTATTAAGTTTTTTTACTAAATATCTTTAAAACATTTGTATAAAAAAAGTATAAAAAATGATACCAAATATAAAACTGGTTTAAAAATTTTATACCAAAAAACGCTGCAATTTAAAAAAAAATGATATTCACTACAAGAAATCGAATAATTTGTGACAACAATTCAGCTGTCATATAAATTGTTGTAACAAAAAGTGTACTATTTGTTACAATAAAGATTTTTATTGTCACAAAAAATTATTTTTATGTATTTTTTTTGTAAAATTGTCACATGTAACAGTTTTTTGTGACTATTTTTTATACTTGGAACTAATATTTTTTGTTACAATTTAAGTTGTCACCTAAAAGCTATAATATGTTACCATAAATTTTTCATTGTCACGAGAACTTTTGGGTGATAACATAAAAATCTTGTTGCAGATAATCTATTAGTTTTGTGTCAAAAAAGTTTAACTTGAAACAAATATTTTTGTGACAAATGTTATACTTGAAACTTATATTTTTGTGACAACTAAAGTTGTGACATAAAATTTAAAATATGTTACTATAAACATTTATGGTCACGAAAACTATTTTTGTGACAAAATATTATCTTGTTGCAGATATTTTTTATGTTTTGTGACAATAATTATAACTTGAAACAAATATTTTTGTGACATTTTAATACTTCTAACTAATCATGTTTCCTTACAATTGAAGTTTAGCATAAGATTTAGAATGTGCTACAATAATTTTTTGTGGTTACAAAAACTGTTTTTGTAACAAGATAAAAATTTTGTTACATAGAATTTATTTGTATAGTGACTATGAGTTTAACTTCAAACAAATATTTTTGTTACTATGTATACTCCTACAACTCATATTTTTCTGTCGCAACTTAAGTTATTGCCTAAAATTTATAATAAGTTACAATAAATTTGTTTTGTCACAAAAATTATTTGTGTAATAACATAATCTTTGTTATATAATTTTTTATGGCAAAAAAGCTTAATCTTAAACAAATATTTTTGTATTAAACAAAGTTATAAGGTCTATGAAAGCTACATAAAACGTATATGAGAGTTTTATGCTATATGAAAAAGAAATAGGAAATGCATAGAAAATGTACAAGATAAATTAAAATAAAGTCACATGTTCAATGACAAGTTGTAGAAAATGTATATTAAAAGGAAAAAAAAGTTATATAAAAGTAATAGAAATAATAAAGAGTAATATGTTTATCTATAATGTTCAAATAATGTTTTATTAGAAAGTTATATGTAATTTTGTTGGTCCTTAGACAGCTTATAAACAACCGTAGAGGGGATGAATTCGTTTCTTGGTTACTTTTTAGACTAATAAAAATATTTAACCAAATTAAGTTTTTGTGTGCTGAGTTGATCTAAAAACTTATAAACTACTCAGCTTCGCTGTCACAGTTTATCTGCAATCTCTTGCTGAGTACTTTACTCAGTTCGGATTGGTTTTTCAAGCAAAAACACTTAACGATATAAAGAATGCTGAATGAGATGAGTGCAATAAAAGCTTAAAGCAAAAGCAAGAACTTCAACACCTGAATTATCCTGGTTCAGCCCCGAGCCTACCTCCAGTCCCCGGATACCTTCTCCGAGCTTAAATCCACTAGTGATCTTTCCTTACTTATGCGGAGTAGCCTTTACAGCAGGTAGAACATTTTACAGAAAGTACATTTCTTTCTAACTACCACTCAACTCAATTTGGGTACCATTCCCAAACTGACACTAAGATTTTGAATAAAAGTTTGCGAACTGAATTCAACTTATAAATCGTTGAATCCTTACAATTTTAAATCTAAGAGTGATTCTCTCTATTACAAACAGATTTGAAATGGATATTTGTTGATTGCTTAAATTGGAATTTCTTAAAGCTGTGAGTATTTGAACAAAGCTTCAGCCCTAAAAGAAATTCGAGATGATTCACCAAGTTTGAACGTCTGCTTTAGTCTTCTATTTATACTTGATGCTTTGCGAAGTAGCCATTTCAAACTTTTCACCTTGACTGTTCTTCAATTTCTCTTCTCTTCATATCTTTCAAATCTTCCAATTAAAGACAGATTCCAGGACATTTAGAGATAGAAATTTCGAAAGTTGAGCCGCGATAAAATTCCGTTGATAAAATCTTGTTTGTCTTCAAGCAAAACGATCTGAGAGAGAAGCGTGCGAAATGCAATGTGGAATCTTGAGATTGGTTGACATTGTTGACGATGTCGCACGGTGACACTGAGAAACGATGCATGTTAGAGGATTTCTTTTGTCTTGGACTTTAGTGAGGAATCTCCAACATTCTGTACTGACACATTTTGAATTGTGAGGACCATTGGAAATCTTCTTTAATTTCAACATTTTTTAACCTGAAAAGCATTTAAAGAATATAATGCTTCTCACATAACACGTTAGCAGCATAAGTGTCATTTGATTCTCTAAGTGTCAAACAATGTAGCTTTTAATTATTAAAAGCTAACTCAGCACAGCTGAGTTGATATTTTTCTAAACTATGTAGTACTCAACATAGACTAAGCTTTTCCTACTCTAAGCCGTAACTTAAGTAATTGCTCAGCAAACTGAGTTGTTTTTCCTTAAACAAATTCAAGTCAGCTTCATTAATTAAGAGTATACTTCGTACTCAATTAATTTCACTATCCTAGTCAGTTTGCTATTTCCAAAATGTTTAAGTACTGTGAAGTACTATTAACTTGGGTTCTACAAATTTAAAAGTTACATATGAAGTGTACATGAGAGGTTATAAGAATGTTGTAGTTTTATAAGAAAAAAATAGAAAATGTATAAAGTTAAAGTTATACAAAAGCTATATGAAATTTATAGGACAATTATGAGGGCGCTATCATATGAATATGAATAGTTTTAGGCTATATGATAAGTTATATAAAATGTATAAGTTGTATGCAATAGTTAAATATTGTTTTAGAATATATATATATATATAAAAGAGTGAGCTTCATTAAACAATCTTACACTATCTCCCACTCTAAATGTTCAATAATTCTTCACTAGGCCCTTTCTGCTAGACTCTCCTTTCTGTTCATGTTAAGAATATCCAACCCCGATGTACCCGAGCTAACTTGAATATCTCTTCCTTCCAATCACGATGCCACTCCACCTGACTGTTGAATTATAAACTTGATCCATCTAAAAAGAACTCAAACCAAATTTGAGGTTATTAATTACAACTAATTTGGAGGTTATTAAATTCAACTAAATAAGTTGGCTATTAGCTGTCTAAGTTGGGAGTTGTAGTTAGTTGGGTGTTGTAGTTAGTAATTGTGTTAGTTGGGAGTTGTATTCTTCACCTATAAATAGGTGAGTTGTTTAGTGTTGTTTATCATCAAGTAAAAGTAAAAACTTCTTAAGCGAGAAAAGAAGAAAAATAAGAGTTGTAGTGTTATATTTGAGTGACTGTTCT
>CATIWQ010018509.1:0-11849 GCA_949673415.1 Euphorbia schlechtendalii | reverse complement strand
GCATCCACAAAGGTTAGCACATGGGATATCACGTATGCTCGATTTGATTTTAGCGAGGCCCGTGTGGCCTAATTAAAACATCGAAGATTTTAAAGTTGTTAATTTAAATAAAAATAGTTCATTTTTATTTACATGTATGTTGGTCAATTTTATTAGTAAAAATGACCGCATGGCATAAGGTGAAGTCTGTTATCCGGAAATATATTTTATTCCCTTCGTGGGGGTATTCTAAAAAAATAAAGAAACAAAGTAAAGATGAAGAGAATTACAACATTATTTACAATAACAAGGAATAAAAATAATTCTTAGAACAAAAATAAAAATTAAAAAAGAAATGAAGCAGATGAAAGCACAGAATCCGCAGTTCTAGGAACTCAGAGGCTTACCCTTGCGATATGAATCCACTTCGACGTATTCGTTCGATCCCCGGGAGTGTTCCTCGTTCGTTTTTGTAGTTAATTGTAGTTCAGTTGGAAAAATAAGTGTTTGGTTGGAAAATAAAGTGTTTATTTATCCAAAAAATAATCAGACTCGGGTTCTAAATTTGTTTAGATCCGAGAAAATCTGAGGATTTAAGAAGAAAAGATGAAGAAATTTGATTAAAAGGTGAAGAGATTTGGGATCTAAATGTGTTTTGGATCCGAGAAAAAAAAAGAAGAAAGTAAGAAATATTGTTTGTATTTTTTTTATCTGACAGAGAGAATTTTCTCTGAATTTTCGAGCCCCCTTCAATCCAAAAAGATCCGACTATTTATAGAAAAAAATCCCGAAATATTCAAAATAGGAAGAACGTCTGGCGAGGCTGGCTAGCCAATTTGGCGAGGCCTTGCCAACCTGGCGAGGAAGCCTCGCCAGGAGGTCTGGCGAGCCTCGCTAGACCACTGGCGAGCCTTGCCAGGGCATGGTGAGGTTCTCCAGGTCGCTGACGAGCCTCGCTAGGCCCCTGGCAAGGTTGGCCAGCCCTCTGGCGAGCCGTGCCTCGCAAAGTATAGGTGAGGCGGGCTTCGGATCCGCTTCCGGTTGTTTTTTCGAATTTTTTTATGTATTTTTATATTTTTTAGTTAATTTTCTGAATTAAAGTCCTTTTAAATTCAGAGACGAGGAAGACTCCCATATGAAGATCATCAGACGGTCAAAAATCGTGTGATTTGAGGATAAATATCCCGAAAAGCCGTCATCATTTAACGCGCAAGCTGGTACAAAATCCCGTGCTCACAGTTACGTAACTTCTTAGAGAATATTCTAGAATACCTTAAACATGTGCCCACAATTTATGTACATTAAGATAATCAAGCAATCATTAAAAGGGCACATAACGTTATGTATAATGGTAATTCTATACACATGCATCGTTGATATAATACCATTAGACAATTGATCTCAATGTTGTTTATCTCCGTTGATTTTGTTGGATTAAAGGAAAACCTTGCGGACCTGCTAACTAAAGGGTTAAACCGAGTCCAAGTTGAAAAGGCATCAAAAGGAGTGAGACTAAATCCCATGAATACTTTAAGAAGCTATGTGAAGGAAAACCCAACCATGTTTGAATAGAGATCCCAAGATCTTGGTTTAATGGAATAACATAATTGCATAGACCTTGTGTCCATTCCTATGATGTAAATAGTGATAAAATGGCATGATCATTTAAGCATCAATGGTTGAGAAAATGAGGTCACCTATGTGAGAGTAACGTGGGGTCGCTTCAAAGGAAACTATTAAGGAATAGTGATCTAAAAATCTTGCAAACTAGGAGATTTTCAAGCCCTGAATGAACATAACCATGAGAACCTAAAATCGTGATGTATTGATATTTGTGCAGGGTATATCATTGTTTACACTAACTGTAAAATAGTTCAAGGACATTGTGTCGACTAGTCAATTGGTAAAGTAGATATACTTTCACAAGGGAAGGTTCAAAGGTTGTTGCTTACTTATGCTATGCAAATGTTTTCCAAAGAGCATTTCACCACTCTAAAATTTTGAAAAGTGTTCGTATCATTTTCAATTTGAATTCATGTGGGCATTGTTGGAAATATGGCATAAGTGATAATGATGTGAAATATCACCTTTAGGATTAATTATAATACGGAAAAGCTTTTATTTGAATAACAATGTCATTGTATTTTACGCTTCAAGATCTTTCCAATGACATATTATACTCCTAAAATGGATTAAAGGAGAATGAAATTATTTTTCAAAGATTTGAACTTAGTTTGTTTTTTCAAAAGTCACGAGCGTGAACTGTCTTCACGATCGCGACACTGGTAGCGACCTGTTTTGTCACGATCGTGAATTTTTGTAGCGAGAAACAGAATGTTTGATAAATAAAAGAAATGAACCTGACTTTTTATCACTGTTGATCCCAAGTTAATAGAACTTCATAATACTTAATCGTTTTAGAAATAACAAACTGATTAGGATAGTGAAATTAATTAGGTACTAAGCAGACTCTTAATTAGGAAAGTTTTAATTGAGTTTGTTTAAGAGAAAATAACTTAGTTTGACTGAGTTCTAATTAAGTTATGGCTTAAAGTAAGAAAAGGTGAGAAGGCTGAATACTACATAGTTTATGTGATATAACTAAGCTATGCTAAAAAGCTGAGTTTTTTGAGACACTCAGAATAAAATGACACTTGTGCGTTTAACGCTGTGAAGATAAAATATTCTCTTTGATGCTTTTCAGGTAAAAAGTGATAAAATCAAAATGGATATTCCTGTAGTCATCACAACTAAAAGGTATCAGTATGAAATGTTGAAGATTCTTCGCAAACATCCAAGATAAAAAGGCATCTTCTAACATGCGCCGTTTTCAATGTCTGTGTAATTCTGCAACGTCAATAAGTCAACCAATATCAAGATTCCATATTGCATCTCACACGCTCATCTCTCAAATGGATTTGCTTGAAGAAATAAGTTTTTGACACATAAATGATTAATGGATTAATCTCGTGCTTCAACATTCAAAATCACAGTCTCTAAACGTCTCAAAATCTATTTCAAATGAGCAAATTTGAAAGCTATGAATAGAAGAGATTTTGAAGAACAAGTCAGGAAGAGAAGTTTACAACAGCTACTTTGAGCACCTTCAACTATAAATAGAAGATTGAAGCAGACATTCAATCTTGGTGAATTACCTTGAATTTCTTAAGAGCTGAAAATATTGTTCAAGCAATCATAGCATTCAGAAATTCCAAATTCAAGCAATCTAAAGAAAATGTTCTATTTCCAATTTGTTTGTAAGAGTGAATTAGATTAGTTTAGATTCTTAGCTAAGCTTAATACATTGTAAAAGAATTCAACATTTTTTATAAGTTGAAATCCTTCGTTCGAAAACTTTCAATCTTAAATCTGCGAGTCAGTTTTAGGAAGGGTACCTAAACTGAGTAATTGAGTGGTAGCTAGAAAGGAGGGTACTTTCTGTAAGTGTCTACCCACTGTAAAGGCTTCTCCGTCTATTGAAGGAAAGAAATCACTAGTCGATTAAAGCTCAGAAAGGAATATGGGGACTGGAGGTAAGCTCGGGGCCGAACCAAGATAAATTTGAGGTGTAATCTTTCCTTAACTCTTTATTTGCCTTTATAAGTGTTTTGATCAATTCATCATCTCTTTCTTTCATATAATCTTCCTGAAAACCAATCTAAATGAGTAAGATTACTCAGTAAAAGTTGAAGGTAAACTACGCTAGCGAAGCTGAAGTATTTTACAGTTTTTAGACCTAAGTGCACTAAAAATTTTTCACTCAACACACATCTAAAAACAACTTGGAATTAATTTTTTAAAAAATATATAAGTACTAAGTGTGTTGATTCACCCCCTCTGCACGATTAATAAAGCTAAAGTGGACCAACAAGTGGTATTAGAGCTAATGCTCAACTTCTAGACTAATTGTTTAAGATTTAAAGATCTGAATGGCTTTTAATAATTATAGTTCCAGCTCAAGACAAACAACACTACTTAAAAAAGGAATGTCCGTGACCAGGCCTCCACTATTTGTTGGCCAACATTACAAGTTTTGGAAAAATTGCATGAAAAATTTCATTTAATCCCAAAGCATGCATGGCTAGCAATAGAATTAGGCCCCAGAATTCTCAGTATAGTCAGAAATGGGAAACATGTTCTAGTTGATCAAGAGGAATATGATGATGCTGACCTAAGGCTTCTCAAAGAGAATGCGAAAATCATCAATTTCTTACATTGTGTGCTAGATCTTAGAGAATTTAATAATGTCTCTAGATGCAAGACAGCGAGATCACCCACCATTAGAGTGTTCTCCCTCAGCAAGATCACCCACCATCCATCCCCTACTTCCAAATGACTCATCTCCATAAATCCTTTGATCCGCAAGTCTGGGAATTAGAGTCAACGAGCTATTTGGATCCACCAGAACCCTTGGACCAGAGGGACGCTGCTGCTACTGCTGCTGAGTCTTGGAATCCCTCATGATCTGAATATCATCATCCTCACTCACATCCTCCAGCAGTACTTCATCTTTCTTTTAATCTTCCGCATCCTTATCATCTTCCTCACTTATATCCTCTAGCTTGATGTTTTGCTTGGCAAAGATTGAGCGGGCCATGGTTACAAATTCATCAGTAGGATTTGATACTAATGATTGAACACGCCATTCAGCCACTACAGTCCTATGAGTTTCTCCTTCTAAAGAGCTGATAGGAACAGATCTTCCTCTGGCAGGTTCTCTTTCATCAGAGATTGTTTATCAGCCTCTTCCTTTTCCTCTTCTTTCTTCTTCTTCTTGTCATCCTCCTTCTCTTCAGCCTTGTCCTAGGTTAGTTTATCCTTCATAGCCGCGGCCTCAATCTCCTTTGTAATCTCTTGAGCAATTAATGTTGCTACCACAAGAGGATCTTTGTTATTTAAAGATGGAGATCCTCCTGGTGTAGATAAGAACTATTATGGGGTCTCAAGAGTGGCAGTGAAGAGATGAGAAGGATCAAATACAGCTTTCTGCTGATCCAAAGGGGGAGACTGTGGCTTCTTTTCCAGCAGGAAATTTGTAGGATTTGCCACCTTTAGAGGAACAAGACTTGGAGCTACTGGAAGAGCACTTAAAGGTAAGTCAAAGTCCATTGATGTCCCCTCCAGAACTTTTCCATCCACTTCTTCAGAATCATCCTCCTTTGTCTCAGAGGTGCTCTTCTCTTTCAGCTTTGCTGTGAATTCTTCTGGTGCAGGCACCCTTCTTCCTTCTGACAAAGCTCTCTTCTCTACTTCATTAGTTACAATCCTTATATCTACCACTGTTCCTTTCCGAGGGACATGAGTGAAGAATTCTACTAAGCTCAGGTTTACTACTCTAACCATGCCATCTTTCTTATGATCATCTTCTGAGATGACAGTTTCGCCATAAGTTTTGGCTTTCTTCTTCTCCTTCTCCAACCCCTCTTTCTCTTTTACGAACTCAGCTTCATCCTTTCTTGGAATGGCCATGTTAATATCAAACTCTCCACTCTTTCTTTTGGCCAAGATGCTGATAGGTTGTCTATCTTCTTCATCATCAGAGCTGTTTTGCTCCAAAGGCTTTGGCATGTACTGGAATTTGTTCATGGAGTAGGTGATTCCCTGTGCTTTTCCCTCAATCCCTTCAGTAGGAGTTATTAATACTCCCTCAGTAGTAAGTGTCTTGCTTCTACTAATTCTGCATCTCTTTACCTTAGGGACTTCCTCCTATTTTAGCACAGGCTCCCTCTGTATCTTGGGGGAGACTTCCTCAACCCCTTTTACTCTTTCACCCTTCTTAGCAGCCCTCAGCTCCTTTTCCCTTCTTTTCTTCATCAGATCCTTCTTCAGGGCTTCCTCCCTATCCCACTTCATACTAAAATCCACCTTTTTATCAAAGGTTTCCTTTACTATCTCACTTCCAAGAGATCCATCCTCCTCTGAGAAGTCTACACCATGTGCTGCCACAATCCTACTAATGAGCCCTCCAAGTGTGCATTTGTGGTGAAGCATGTGCTGCATTATGATTACTGGTCAGTTAACCTTTTTTCTCTACTAAGTGCCCCAAAATACAGTGCTCATAGTTTGAGATTGCGTTGGTGGAGTTCATCTTTTGAAGAAGAAGATGAGCCATTATAAATTGCCAGTACCTCGGCTCTTGAGGCATGTGAGTTCTGATTTTCTCACCAAACTAACCTTCTGGCATGAAGGCTTTTCTATTATAACTTATGGCATCTTCACATCCTCCTTTAAGAGCGACACCTTCATCTTTTAGATTCAGAAGTTCTGCCAGCTAAGTTGGAGTAATGGTAATCTCTGTACTTTTTACTACAGTTTTGAGCTCCTCCTCGCTCACTATTGCTAGATAGGTTGGCTCCTTCAGTCTAATCCATGTGTTGAGTTGATGAAATTCTATGGTTTCTTTGGACGGACTGGTTTGTATGAAGGTTTCATCTCCAAGATATCTTTGAGAGGATATTTGAGGGATTTGACCTGTATTGAACAGGTTCAAAGGTTTTTGGAGGGATTTAAATAATGAATTGTTGTTTGGGACCTTCCTTTGATGATTTTGTTCTTTTGGGAGCCATTTGAGTAGGTAAGGTTTGAAGAAATTGGGGTTCTTAGAAGAAATTTTCTCAAAAAGATTGGAGAAATTTTGTGATTTTGGTAAAGTGAAGAGATGATGAACAGTCTTTTACTTTTTATAGGGGCGGTTTCAGAGGGATGGAAAGGTAATTTACTAACAGTAACGGTTTCAGCATTTACCATTTAAAATATAGGTAACCGTCAAATGCGTAACTAACGGAAGAATGTGAACAGTTGTAACCTAAAGATCTGGCTTAGGATATGGGTTTTTGAATTTTGAAATATAAAGTAATTCCCGGTTTAGATCTTCTAAGACTTATCATTGTGTTAACCTAAGAAGATGAATGTTGCCTCTAGGACTAGTTACTCTTCTGAGTGTTTACACCATCTTCTAAGTGATATTCACACTGGGTTACTCATGCCTATTTCTCTTCTGAGGAAAGTGAATTGATCTTTGCTCATAGGTTTAGTGAATATGTCAGCTCTTTGGTCTTCTGTAGAGATGTATATCAGCTTCATGTCTTTCTTGAGAACATGATCTCTTATGAAGTGGTGTCTGATGTTGACATACTTCATTTTGCTATGCTGAACTAGATTCTTTGACAAATCAATTTCACTTTTGTTATCGTAGAGGATCTCTATGCATTCTGACTTGACTCCATAGTCTTCTAACTACTGTTTGATCCATAACGCTTGAGCTACACAACTACCCGTAGCCATGTATTCAGCTTTTATGGTGGATAATGCTATTGAGGTTTGTTTCGTGCTGTACCAAGAAACGATGCAATTTCCTAGAAAGTGACATCTTCTAGTAGTGCTCTTTCTTTCCAATTGATCTCTTCCATAGTCACCATCAGTGAATCCTTTTAATGAAAAATCTTCATTATTTGGATACCATAATCTGGTTTCAATGGTTCTAAGCAAGTATCTAAGGATTCTCTTTACTACGCTCAGATGCTATTCTCTAGGATCAATTTGGTATCTTGCGCAATAGCAGACTGCATAGTGAATGTTAGTCCGCTTGCAGTAAGATACAACAAAGAGCCAATCATTCTTCTGAACATCTTTTGATCAACTTTCTTAACTTCTGAGTCTTTGCTGAGTATGGTGTTGGAAGCCATAGGAGTTGACATTTCCCTTCCATATTCCATGCTAAATTTCTTCAGAATATCCTTGGTATACTTGGATTGATTAATGAATACCCCATGTGAACTTTGTTTGATTTCGAGACCAAGAAAGAATGTTAATTCCCCCATCATAGACATCTCGAATTCAAGCTGCATTTGAGAACTGAATTCCTTGCACATTCTTTCATCAGTGGCTCCGAAGATGATGTCATCAACATAGATCTGAACAAGGAGAATATCCTTTGTTTCTTCTTCTGATGAACAGGGTTGTGTCTGTCTTCCCTCTGATGTATCCTCTTGTTGTAAGAAAGCTTGTTAATCTTTCATACCACGCTCTGGGAGCTTGCTTCAGACCATATAAGGCTCTCTTCAGCTTCTACACATGACAAGGAAACTTTGAGTCTTCAAAGCCTAGAGGTTGTTAGACATAGACTTCTTCTGAGATGAATCCATTAAGGAAGGTGCTTTTTATATCTATTTGATATAATTTGAATCCCATGTGAGATGCAAAAGCACAGAGGATTCTTATTGCTTCAAGTTTGGCTACTGGAGCAAATGTCTCATCATAGTCTATTCCTTCTTGTTGATTGTATCCTTGAGCCACAAGCCTTGTTTTATTTCGTACAAGGTTTCCTTCTTCATCAAGCTTGTTTCTGAATACCCACTTAGTGCTAGTGATAGATTTGTTCTTTAGCCTTGGAACAAGATCCTAGACGTCATATATGGTGAACTAGTCTAGTTCTTCTTGCATGGCCATCGTCCAACTTTCATCATATTTTGCATCTTCAAATTTCTTTGGTTCTATGATAGAGACAAATGCTGGATGACTTGTCATTCTGCTAAGTTATCTTCTGGTGAGAATAGGATTTTGAGGTGCGTCAAGGATCAGTCTTTTAGGATGGTCCTTCTTGGTTCTATTTTCTTTGGGGAGAGTATGATGAACGGGAGCCTCCATTGCTTCTAGTTATCTTTCTTCATCTTCATATTCTGAGAATTTGATCTCAGATGGTTCATCCTTTGTTGACTTTTCTCCTTGGATTGACTCAGAGGATTGTTTATGTGAGAGTCTCCATCTTCCTTTGAGCTTCTTCTTTTTTTTTACATGGTTAGTTTCATCAAAATCTACATGTACTGACTCTTCTAGTGTTGCTGTTCTTTTGACAAAGACTCTGTAAGCTTTGCTATGTGTTGAGTAGCCAAGAAAAATTGCTTCATCAGCTTTAGGATCAAACTTTCCTAGTTTTTCTTTATTCTTGAGTACAAAGCATTTACACCCAAATGCTTTGAAATACCCAATTTTAGGTTTCTTCCTTTCTAGATTTCATAGGGAGTTTTATCAATTTTTGATCTAATGTTTACCCTATCCAGTATGTAGCAAGCAGTATTGACTGCCTTTATCCAAAAGTATTTAGGAAGGTTGTTGTCACTCAGCATTGACCTGGCCATTTCAACTAAGGTTCTGTTTTTCCTCTCAACAATCCCATTTTGTTGGGGGGTGTGAGGAGCAGAGAAATTGTGTTCAATTCCTCTGGTGTCACAGAAACCAGCAAATAATTTATTCTCAAATTCTCTACCATGATCGCTTCTTATTTTAGACAGAAGAACTCCTTGTTCAACTTCAATTCTGTTACATAACCTGGAGAACCCTTCATAGGCTTCATCCTTACTACTTAGCAGGATAACCCATGTATATCTGGAATAATCATCCACTATAACCATGGTATACCTATGTCTACCCATGCTCATGGGAAGAACAGGGCCAAACAAGTCTAGATTGAGTAACTCTAAGACTCTTTTAGTTGAAAAATTAGATTTAGGTTTAAAGCTCTTCTTAAATTGCTTTCCATACTGACATGCACTACACAAGTGAACCTTTTCGAAGTTTAAGCTTGGCAAACCCTTAACAAGTTTCTGTTTGACTAATTTGGTCAGAAGATTCATGTTAGCATGTCCCAACCTTCTATGCCATAGCCATGACTCTTCTTCTTTAGTCATTAAACATATATCTTTCTTTAATTTATCATTTAAATTAATTATGAACACATTATTGACTCTAGGAGCATATATCAAAGTTTTATTTGACTTACAGTCAATGATGGAGCATCCTTCTAAGTCAAAGATGACTTTTCTTCCTTGGTCACACAGTTGAGCAACACTTAGAAGATTGAACTTCAATCCATCCACAAGGGAGACTTCTTCAATTTTGATTACTGCTCCAATGGTTCCTTTGCCAATGATTTTCCCTTTTTGTTATCCCCAAAGCTTACATTTCCATATCTTTTGTGTTCTAATGAGATGAATGATGTCTCATCTCCTGTCATGTGTCTTGAGCATCCACTGTTTATATACCAGATGTTTTGACCTTCTGTGGATCTACGACTTACCTGCAAAAGTAGATGGTTAGAATCTTCGAACCCAGTTTCCCTTAGGTTCGAGTGCATTATAAATTAGATATGGCTACTCATAAGAATCATAAAAACTGTTCTTAAATCTACACATAGAAGTTGTGTGATTTTTCTTTCCACAAAAGTTGCAGAAGACCTTTACAGCTTCTCTGGCCTTTTCTTTCTGTAGAGTGCTGGGAGATGGACAAAGATCAAAAGGTTCCTAAAGTGGTTACCTCTGAGGTATGACTCTTCTTCTGGCTTGTGGATTTCTCTGAGTCATCTTCTGATAACCCCCTTTCTGATGATTATCTACATCATACCTATATCTATACTCCTTATGGCTCCTTTATCTTGGAGCTGAGGATTCACCTTGATACATCCTTTGAACATTTTACTTCTGAGAGGTGTTTATCTTCTGAGGATGCTTCTTCTCTTATGAATGTTCTTTCTTTTGAGGAGGCTCATTTTTCTGAGGTGCTGATTTTACAGGTAGAGTTATTTTACCTGATATGTGTCATTCTACCAACATTACTCATTTGCTGAGGTTGGTAGCATTGACTCCTACCAGAACTAATTCTTTCTTGAGCTTCTCAACCTCAATTTCAAGCTCACCTTGCCTCTTGTGAATAGCTTTGGTGGAGTTATCTCTAGCTATATCTCGGATACAGAAGTCTTCAAAATCTTCTTCCAGAAGCTTCATATGTTTCTTATTCTTTTTAACCTGCTTATAAATTTGTGCAAGTAGTTGCATGATTTCATTAGGAATATTGAGTTTGGAATTTACCTCATCATTCGCCTGAGATTTTTCTTCTGAGGATGAGACTTTCTCTGTGTTGCTATGCCAAGACTCAACTGTTCGGTACATATCATCTTCGGCCATGAAACATATTTGAGCAGTTTCTTCATTTTCTAAGGAATCTGCAGAGCTCTCTTCTTCACTTTCACTCCATGTTGCAAACCATAGCTTTCTTTCTTTTATCCTTTCTTAGCCTTGGGCAGTTTGATTTGATATGTCCTTCCTGGTGACATTCAAAATAGGTTATAGGTTTTTTATTTTCACCTTTGGTTTTCTGCTTTGATCTTCTGAACTTGCTTTTCTTCTGGAAGTCTGACTTCTGGGGAAAACTTCCCTTCTTTTGGAACTTTTGAGGAGTCATTGAGTTCTTCTTCATGAACTTCTTGAATCTTCTGGTTAGAATGGCCATATCCTCATCATCCTTTGATGAGCTTTCATCAACTTCTTCTACTCTTAGGATTATTGTCTTCTTTCCTTCAGACTTTGCTTTTTCTTTCTTCTGAAAATTCAACATAGAGATCTCATGAGTGATTAACGATCCAATGAGTTCATCATACCTATATGTAGTGAGATCTTAAGCTTCTTCTATAGCTGTCTTCTTAGCCTGCCATTTCTCAGTTAGGCTTCTGAGAATCTTTTTCACTTGCTCCTCTTTTGAGAAGTTCTTTCCCAATCTCTTGAGTTCGTTGATGATGTTAGTGAATCCGGCATTCATGTTTGAGAGTGATTCTCCCTCTTCCATCTCAAATAGTTCATAGAGTCGTAGATTCTAATTGATCTTTGATTCTTTCACTTTGTCTGTTCCTTCATAGGTTACTTCAAGCTTTTTCCATATCTCTCGAGCACTCTCACAACCTGAGATTTTGTTATATTCTGTAGCATCTAAGGCATAATGTAAAAAGTTAATTGCAGCTACATTACTTTGTAATTTTTTCATGTTAGAGTCATTATATTCATTTTCAGGTTTAGGAGAGACAACACCATCTATAGTGGATG
>CATIWQ010018497.1:0-24878 GCA_949673415.1 Euphorbia schlechtendalii | reverse complement strand
ATATATATATTATATTTTAAAAAAATAATTTAATTAAATTATTTCGAATCCTTAAACATTTATTTAAGTCTTTAAAAATATTTTAAACCTTTAAGTTTCCTCTTAAGGCTTTTAAAAATTTGTTTTACAGTTCTAAGTATTTATTTAGGGCCCGAAATATTTATTTTTTTACTAGGAGAGCTCTAATTTGAAGATCATTTGGACAGTCGAAACTTGTGTGATTCAAGATAAAATCCCAAAAAGCCATCATCATCGAACGCGCGATCTGGTACAAAATCTCATGCTCACAACAAGGATGATTACAAATCCAAGTAAGTATATGTGTTTATGTTAAATGGAGGAGCAGTTGTTTGGAAAAGTTTCAAACAGAATACGACTGCCGATTCAACCACTTAATCTGAGTATATAGTTGCTTCGGAAGCAACTAAGTAAGCTATCTGGCTTAAGAGATTTATTGGTGATCTCGATGTGGTGTTCAACATTGTAAATCCAATAGCGATCTATTGCGATGGCAATGTGAAATTGCTCGGGCAAAGGAACAGTGGTCTCGTCATAGAAACGGACATGTACTCCGTAAATACATCTCATTCAGGATATAATAGCTAGAAATGATATAAGCTTAGAATACATCCCTACGGATCATAATCTAGGGGATGACAAAGCTATTGACTCGGGTTAAGCATAACCAGCATGTTAACGAGTATGACATGAAGCACATGGGCGATCTCAAGGTTTTGACTATACTAATTTAGATGGGCTTATATTCGATGATGATGTGAAAAACCTTGTTCCCCACTTTTCTATTGATAAGATAAAAGTTCAAAATGCGAACAGTTTTTGTCAATACCGCTTATCAAATAGAAAAATGGTGACCACTGCAAGTATAAAGTTTCGATGTAGTTTTAAAAGATATCGATCCCACATGGAAGGAATTCGGTTCTTAAGACCAACTAGAGTTATGGAACAAAAGAAATAAGATAATTAGTTATTGGAGTGTTTGGATGGATTGGATGATGGACTGATGAATAGATAGATGCATGAACAGATTAGAGAAGATGTAAATTATATAGATATTCCCTAAGAACAAGTATAGGAGAGAAAGACATGCAAAATCATCAAGAAGATTTCATAAACTAGATAACTTCAAAAAACACAGTTCTAGACACCCAAATATTCAATGATTCACCATAGAGTAACACATGAAATGACTTTCCCAGATCTAGGGTAAACGAATTATGACACTTATAAGAACTTGGATGACAATGATACTATGCTTAGTACGGGTTGCTCTCACAGTCATATTTACCAAGGTACCACTCTAAAAATTTGGCTCACTAAACAACGTTATAATCACAGATCAAGTGATTATACACAATTTTGTTAACCCCGAAATCACTCTTAAAGTTAACTCGAAAGCATATAACTTAATTAATATAAGAGACACATGACATAATACTCATTATGACACATAAACATATAATAAACTTTGAAATAGAAAGTATAAGTAGAAAACAAAGTAAAGTTGTAAGGTATGCAAGTGAAAGCTAAAGTTGATCAAACCGTATCCACTCTTTAATAGGAGTCGTCAATTCCCGCAATTCCTGCGTCTACTTTGAATTCAGTCTTAACTCATACAAAACCTCCGCTAGGATGCTATTCTTTGTGAATATTGAACAAATGAATGTTGAAGAACAAAAAATTTTATTGTTAAGTGCTTTGCAATTACACTCATTTAACAAATGCTTAAATAAGTGGAGAAATCTAGTGATCGAAAAAAGTATCAAATCACTTATACATTTTTGTCGCTATAACTTTGAACGTAGCGAAATCTATATATTTTCACTCTCTATGTATACACACACACTACTATACATTGGCCACCATGCATGTCACATCCCACTCTCTCATGAAATTGGTTAGAGTTGAACCCTATTTATAGCATGCGAAGGGTTGCGTCTATCTAAATGAAGAGTAGTGTCCATTGACAAAGGGTTGCATCACTTTAATATGATTGGATGTAAAGATTATCCTCATCCACAATGGAAAGACACCTTTTCATGATTGGTTGACTTCCAAAAGTTGTCTTTTCATTTGATAGTTGATGGCGGTTGATCGTTCAAATCCGATGGTTGGTAGTTGAGAAGAGTTGACAAATAACCATCACTAGTCATGATCATGAATTACATATCACGATCTTGACTAATGGTTGACAACTTTCTATTTTGAGAATAACAAGTCCCGACAGCCAATGGGTGTCACGACCGTGAATTGTGTTTTTCTTAAAAATTCTTCTAGTAACTTTACCGATCTTTGACAGCTTTGATCCTAAGCCAAATCCTTGTGTTCCATGCATCTTTTTGCACCTTTTTCACTCTTTTTACATAGAATTCCATCTTTGATCATTTCACTCCCAAGATTTACCTAGTTTCTGCACTTGCATAAAAAAACAACTACATACCACGTTAAATCTTTTATATGAAGTATAAAATGAATCAAAAGCATATCATTTTATGATTGAAAATATCATGATAATAAGTGTAATTATACCCTTATCAATGGGCAATTGGCTCTAGTGCCAGTGAGAGATTGTTAGATATGATGTATGCCCTAGAGGTAATTAATGCGATATATCTTAATTATTTATAATGCAAAAATAATTTTCAGATTATTATTAATAATAATAAATATATGTTTGTTATTTATCAGTGTTTGTTTAATTTATGTATCTCAATGGTATCATTTATATGTGCATTGATAAGACAAAGTTCGTGACTACTTCATAGCATAAAAGTGCAAGGACATAGTGGGAGCTATGTGGTGTGAGAACTACACATACGTGTTACTATGAATAGTCTATATATCCCTACTCATAGTTTCATTGAGACTCGATATCAATGAAACGAACAGACTATCATGTTTAGGCTTACTCCTTGGATTAGATCCAAGCTGCTAATCTCATGAGCTAAAGGTGGTACCCTGAGTTAACACATGAATGTATTCGGGTAACACATTGGAGACCGCCATAAGATAGACACTTAGAAATAACTTTATCCATGTGTTGGTGTCATGTCTTATTGCAGTAGCAGTACAAGTATCCTCAGAGCTGAGATAACGGTTACCTTATGTAGGAGTTAGTATACTTTAGGTCATACTTATTCATACCTTGGTGATCAAGAGAATACGGGTATAGTGATGATCACATGTTGGTAAATCGACTAGTCAAGATGGGATCCATCGCTCCTGATATAGTGATATAATGGGAGATGTACCTTAAGGCCTCTTGTTGAAGATACGCACTCATAAACCTCTTATAAGAGTATAAGGTTGATAGAACGGGTTTCTAGTCAATCTTGATACATAATGGCGAGTGGTGTTCTTCGTGAACAAGTCTAATTCTAAGATAGCCATGACTATTACATGAGTTGGAACTTAATCCGTGCTCAATAAACTAGATGGTACTTAACCTGATGGAAGGATTGTATTGTATTGGTAACTATTACAGAACCAGATCAAGTCATAAGCATGTGATGTTCCGAGTATCGGGGGATCATAAGCCTTTGCTAGAAAGCTCATTTGATCGTCTACAGTTATAGGGTTCTATATATGTCTGGAACACTGATCCTAAAGGTTCCTAAATGGGAAACCAAGTTTAGGTTAACCTCTAGAGTATCTATACTTCGAGATCCTATGAGGTCACATACTTTGGGTCTTTGCCGAACTAAGTAAAGAACCTATGCACTGGGTCTGTGCCGAGAATATTAAGGTTGTCGAATATGCCGGATGAATTATTAATTGGTTGAAACAGATTGATAATTAAAAGAATTAAAGGAGAATTTGGGAAAATTGCACAGAGCAGAGCAATGGAATTTTTCTCATTGTGAGTGGGCCCTAATGAACACGTGTTTTTTGAGTGAGGCCTGCATGGATGCTGCACGAACAAAAATGCTCATGGGCCACTACCCCGTGCTAGCTAGGCCAGCGCTCGCTAGGCAAGCACCAGGCCCACTAGCGCAACCCTCAAGCTAAGCTTACGAGAGAGCCCACAAGGCAAAGCTTGCAGGGCAAGGCAAGCCTACAAGGGTTTACGTTACACAACTGTCACACTACCCATGTATGCAGGTTATGTGCTGGTCACCCCATGAATCCTAGGGATCCACGCGGTTGACTAGTGTTGTTGGATAGGGGTTTCCATATCCCACATTGGAAAACGGGGAGCTTTCAGCTACCTTTATCCTTATATATAGTTCCCCCTTCCCATTTATTCAGTACTTCAACTCACCCTTTCTCTTTGAGTCCAACATCTTTTCTTCACTAGTTTTTTTCGAGATAATCCAACGTCGTAAGAATTCTTTAAAAGGTTCTTTCTTTTTGAAGTGATCCTTCTCAGTTAATATTTTTGAGTTGGTCTTCGAGCGGTCTGGAAGCTACTATCTACCAACAGCTTCTTCCTCAATGGAGGTTTTTATCGGTGAAGATTCGTGTCGATCGATCATAGAGGTTGTCCTAGATTAGAAGTTAATTCTAACGAAGTTCTGCCGAACTACTCCAAGGAAACGCTGCATCAAGGAAAAGGCACTTGTCAACTGATAATGCTCTTAACTTATATTATATATTTCTTTTAATAAGTTTTATAAAACTAATAGCATCTATGGAATGTTTCAACTTAGATTATATAATCATAGCATGCTTAGGATATCTTTTAGATTAATTTTAAGTTTTGCAATTCCACCTTGCAAGTTTTCATGTTCAATTACTATCTTGAATAACTAGTAGTCAGGTGGGGGCAGCTACATAACTCATTTGATTTTTGGAGATTTTCCAAGTCTTGATGATAGAGAACGGTTTTGGAGAATTCCTTTTTCTACTTCCGAATTCCAAATGGTTCCCCGATCGATTGTGTCTCCATCCCCAATGGAAGAACATAATGATCTTAGAGCTATGTGAATGTTGGAAGCTTTTTTACAAAAAAAATTAAATCTTCCAAATCATCCAAACAACATTGACAGTTGCACACCTCCGTAACATTGAAATTTGCGAGCTAACCTTCTAATCCAAGGTAGCCATCGTGGCGTCTTTAATTATTCCTGTCAAAATAAGTGAACGAACGAAAAGCAAAAATATTGAGTTACAAAGTGCATTAGCAAACCTGCAAGATACAAACAGATGGTCTATCTCCTCCGCTGCAACATTGGGAAGAACACATTTAGAAGGTAATTCAATGCCACATCGCATAAGGACCTCATGTGTAGGAATAAACACCAACAAATAAAGGAACATGATGTTGGAAAAACCAAGCTCCAAATGAGGTGAAGATTCGTGAATGGGGATGGCTAGCTACATAGGCATAAATAGAGTACCTTTTCAAGAAAATGACATTGCTCACGGGTTTCTAGCAGCAAAAATTAATGGGATCATTGCCTCTTTGAATGTGTCAAATCTACCGCTACAAATCAGGTGCTAAATCTACAATATTCCAACCCAAATTCAGCCTATCCTCCACAAGTTCTGTTTTACCGCGTCTTTCATTCATAGATAAATTCATTTATTCTACAATCGGGGGATTAATACATTCATTATTTCAAAAATTCATCTTTGAAGATTGACCAATAAACCATATTAAATTCTTTCTAAAAATGAGATAAATGCTTTTAATAGAGCTCCACAAACTCAAAATTTTTTTTGTTGTTCTAGGGATACCTGATGTCGACAAGAACCTACTCAGAAACATGTCAAAGACTAGAGATGAGTCTGAAATTAAAGGCTAAGCAATCTTTCCAAGCATTGCTTCATTCACCATGCGAAGTTCCTTAATACCAATACCTCCTTCCCTTATTGGATAGGTACAACGGTGCCAAGGAACTACCACAAGTTTCCTCACATCAATGGAACCCGACCATATAAAATTGTGCATTACCATATCCAAAATCTTAGACAAGCTAATAGGCCATTTCGAAATTGAAAAAAGTGAATTAAAGATTTTGCAATTATCGAGTGACGAGCACAAGCCTTCCCGCGAATGAGAGAGATGTACCTTTCCATGTGAAAAAACAAGCTATGACCTTGTGGAAAGTAGGCCTCTAATGGGTGGCCTTTGGAGCACCAACAAATAGAGAAACACCGAGGTTAATAAATGGCATCCTCCCAACTCTAACCCCAACCAATTTCAATAAGGAAACCACTCTTGCTGCCAGAACCAACTTACCAAAAAATGCATCATACTTATCCCAATTGATACATTGACCCGAGATAGCACCATAATGATCAAGAACCTCTATGATTATATTGAAATTTAAAGATAAGAACATCATCCTCATATAGGAGATGAGAGGGGAAGTGATGATCCTTTGTGTATTACGTACACTTTAAAATTCCCCTATCCGCTAAATTGGATATCCAGTTACTCAAGAATTCTTCTGCATTCCCGAAGATGATGAGAGAGAGTGGATCACCTTGGCGGACCCCCATACTGCAGCTAAAATACACTTTAATGCCACAATTTATCATAATCGAAATTTTTGTAGAATTTCAAATTGCACTAATCCACCTGCAAAATTTGCTCAAAAATCTAAAAGCCTTTAAAACCTCTAAAGATAAAGGCCATTGAAGGGTGTCAAAGGCCTTCCTAATGTTGAGCTTCAATGCAACATTACCCGCCAAATGCTTTATTATTAAGAACATTAACACCTTCAGAAGTCAAGGAAATGCAGTGATGTATATTCCTACTTTCAATGAAGCCAAACTGAGATGGTGAAATTATACGAGAAGCCACACATGATAGATGATTAGCCATGATTTTTGCAATAATTTTGTAACTGAAGTTGCTCATGATATTTGGCCTGAACTCGGAAAGACGGATAGCCCCATTCCTCTTTGGTGATAAAGTTATAAGATTGGAAAGGATGGATAATACCTATTGTAAAAAAACCAAATCACCATTTTGCAAACATCTTTTTCGATAATATCCCAGAAAGTTTGGAAGAAAAGGCTAGTAAAACCATCCGGTCTTGGAGCACTCTCTGCATATAAATCAAAGACAACCACTCTAATCTCCAAATCAATAGGCATATGGGTTAAGCTGTAGTTTTCTTCCTCTGTAACTAGCTTTGGAATAACTGTATAGACGCCTTCATAATCCCTTGTTGTGTTTTGGTCTGAGCAAAATAGCTTTGAATAATAAGAGATCTCCTAATTTGTAATTATTTCCTTGTCAGTTGTAATAATACCATCAATGTCGAAAGAATTCATACCTGCCACTGACTTCTTGATATTTGCCATGCGATGAAAGAATGTCATGTTTCAGTCCCCTTCTTTTAACCATGATATTTGACTCCTCTCTTTCAGATAAATTTCTTTAGTCAAAAGGTGCTCATTAAGCTAGGAGTGAGCATTATATGCATAACTCCCTCACTCGTTATGCGAGACTGAGTATTAGATAAAACCTCTTTCTAGTGATCAATCCTCTCATCAAAATGACCAAAAACCTCCTTATTCCAACATCTGAGAATTGGTCTCACTGTTTTTAATTTCAATGTAAGCAAATTCATTGATAGAAGAGAAGAGAAGTTACCTTGCCAATGTTCAGAGATGATTGACTGAATACTAGCATCTCTTATCCACATACTTAGGAAATGAAACCTTGCATAACCCGGAATCCCATTTAAACAAGAATAAAATAGCGGATGATGATCTGAATAATGGTGCGGAAGCACCACCACAGAGATAATTTACCAACTTACAATCGAATTCTGACAGATAAGTACTCTATCCAATTTACAATCAACTCTTTCAAGACCCACTCTATTGTAAAACTAGGTATAAACTAGACCTGATGTGGGAGGCTCAACTAATTCGCAGCTATTAATGGACATCTGAAACTCAATACAACTATTGGAATTTGGCACATTACCCATTTTTTCATGGCTACCAAGGATCGCATTATTGCTAATTATCACCCAATTCCCCGGATTTGACTCACGAAAAACAATAATATTTGTATACATATTTCGTCTCTCAACAATAGAATTAGTACCATATATGAACCTGAAAAATGTGGTACATTATGTAAAACACAATTCACAATAATCACCTGAGAAGTATATAAGGAAATAGAAAAGTTGATTACCGAACAAACTGATTTAAGAACCGAAGAACTTGAAAGATTCTTGTCATTATCAGCCACCAATTTGAACCCAATTATCTTCCAATAAGCCATATCAATCTTGTCAAAATTTACCATCGGTTCTGCAATACATAGAAGTAATGGTTTATGAGAAAAAAACAAGATTAGAGACCACTCATTAGGTTTTAGAATTACTGAAACCCCAACAATTCCAATGTAAACAATACATTGAGAATGGCCTTGGGTGCTCTTAAGCACCACCAACAACTTTGAGCCTCCTCGTTTAATTTTCCTACCCCTCAAAGTTAGCCATGGCTCCTCATTCTCCTCTTCCTTAGCTTAATTAGCCAAGACTTCACTACTTAGCAGCCTTTGAAGACAACGGGCCATTGAGATTGACCTCTAAATTAATTCCTTCCAGAATAAAAATATGCTCTTGAATTGAAGGAGTAGACGTATGTTTGGTTCGCTGCTCCGTGATCATCACATTTTACATCATTATCAACCGAACACTCCTCCTCAGACTCCTCCGTGGAAGAAATCATATGATCATTAATAGCTTTCTTGTTAAGGTCTTTCTTGATATTTCTAAAAATCTATCTGATTGGGATATCAGATTTATTATTCTTCCTTTCCTCGAATGTATATAGTCGTTGCTTACTCCTCTAAAGAAGATCAAGATTCAGACGTTCAGCCTTCTTTTCATTAGCCTTTCGGGTCTTGCCATCCTCTAGCTTCTTGTTTCTCTTGTAGTCATAAATTTTGTGTCCAATCGAGCCACAAAGTTTGCAAAACTCTGGTGGATTTTCATAAACAAATCAATCTATAATTCCCCTCTTGCTCTCTCGATTCCCGATATCCCTGATAGTGAAGTTGACATGTCAATATCAACCAAAACATGAGCTAAGTGACCATAGCTACCCTCTCTATTTGCCTTGTCAATTGTTATTAAAATTCTAAAGCAACTTGTGATTTCAAATAGAGTCCTAGGATCCCAATATTCCCAAGGAAGAGCTTGAAGACATACCAAAACCTGAGCATTGGTAACCTTTTACACATAAGGGTTGAAGTCTAGCACCTCTTGTTGGATTCTGAAAATTTCGGGCTTTAGGTTAAGGCTGCACTTACTCTAAACCTGATTCTTTACCTCCAATGATCCCAGAATAATGTGGAAGTAGCCCCTCCTAATTGAAATCAAATGCCATTGCATTCCTAAACCCTAAATCTTAGTGAGTCGCACCTTGAGATCCTTCATTTTTCTAAGAGCATTGTCTTTCACTAAAATATTCTACCAATCAAAGAATAGGAACAAATCTTTACCCTCTAATCATAGACCTCTTATGTAATTCGGAATGACCTGAATCTACCTTTTTCATTGACAATGGCCATCATTAGTGTTGGAACAATCTCTAGTAAATTGTTGTTAACTATGACAGCTTAAGACTTTACCTACTATTGTCATCCTCGTTAAACCTCCTCATCATAATATTTCCAATAAAAAATATGTGCACTATTCACTATCTGATGCAAAAGCATCCTCCATTATTAAATTGGAAGTAAAAACTGCAAGAATCAATCTAAGAAAATTAAGGAACTACGATATGCCGATAACTTTATATTCAAGAAAACCAAGAAAACTTTGATAAACAAGAAAATCAAGAACCAAAACAATATTCAGATGAAACCATTATGTTACAAAGAAGATTTCTCGCCTAATGAATTAGATGTTGAACAATAAAAGTGGGAGCTCATCTTGCTGCCACGTGGATTCCTTCTGCGTTTATGCTTTCAATATTAGTGAAACGGAGCGTTTAAGCCTTTTGTCATTTTATTTCTTTACCTTTGCCATTTAGGCTCTTCTTCTTCTTCGCTGTTTTTCTTGAGCTATAAAGCTATGCCATTGTAACAGAATTAGTATGCAATTATCAATAACATAATTCTTTTTCTCTCACTAGAGTCTCTCTCTAGTTTGTTATTTAGTTTAGCGCGTATCATTGGTATCAGAGTGGTTACTTCCTTTCGGAATTGGCTTCTTGAAACTTGCTAACGATGGCTGCTAAAAACACCAGAGCTCAAGACGCAAACAAAGAAATGGAAGATTTGAGAAGTGTTATTAAAGTATGGATTTCATAGTAGACCAAGCATACTGAAGAAACTATAACTAGAATCTCAGCTAGGCAGGATTACTTACAGGAGCAGTTTCCAGCTTCGCAAACATTTCTGCTTGAGGAAAATGAAGAAGATCATATTAGAAGTAATGATTAATTCTCAGTTTCGCAAAGATTGAGCTAGTTATTCGCAAAATCCAGAAAATCCAGTAGATTATCAATTTTCTACTCGATTTACTAAAATCGAATTTCCTAGATTTGATGGAGAAGATATGGAAGGTTGGATTTTTTTATTGTGAGAGGTTCTTTGAAATGGATTCCACTCCTAATGTGGCTAAAGTGAAGTTAGCGTCTGTTCATCTTTCTGAAAAGGCACTTGAGTGGCATCAAACATTTATGAAGAGTAGAGGTAGAGCTAATGAACCTTACTGGGGTGAGTACTTATTACTGTTGAAAAAGAGGTTTGGTCAAAGGATCTATACAAATCCTTTAGCTGAGCTCAAGAAATTGAATTAGACTGGATCACTTAATGATTATCTAGAGGCTTTCGATTCAAATGCCTACAAGGTGGAGTTAAGTGAGGAAGACTTGATGAGCATGTTCATCAGTGGCCTAAAAGATGAAATCAGCTTCCCTGTGTTGATGCAGTCTCCCAAGACCTTGCAACAGGCTTATGCGCTTGCTAAAATTCAAGATGCATATGTCAGTTCTCAAAGGTTAAGCAAAACCTTGAATTCCAGATCTTATTCAAACTTTAGCAGTAGTGGCTACTTACAAAAGCAAGTGGTGTTGCCAACCATAGCTGTTAAACAACAATTCCCTAACAATAACATGAAACAACCATAGTATTTCAAAGAAGGACAGTCAATTCTAACTAACCGTGTTAAAAGGCTTACTAAAACAGAAATGGCTGAGAAAAGAGCTGAAAACCAGTATTTCTGGTGTGAGGAAAGATACTCCTCGGGACATCAATGCACAAAGAAGTATTTGCACCTTATAATTGGCTGTCAAGAAGAGGAGGAGGTTGAGGTAGAAGGAAACGGGGATAGTGAACTTGAAAAAAATAAGGATTAGGAAAAAGGTCCCTTCATTTCACTAAATGCTATGGAAGGATATCAATTAGAGGGAATTAAGTCCATGTGAGTCATTGGAATGTGTAAGAGGATGAAGCTGCATATAATGGTAGATACGGGAAGTACTTTTAATGTGCTTGATTTCAAAGTAGCAAAGTAGTTAGGCTGCAGTTTAAGGGAAATTTCCCCATTGGCAGTTACAGTTGATGATGGTAGCAAGATATATTGCAGATACATGTGTGATGATTTACCTTGGATTATGAAAGGTATTGAGTGCAAGGTAGATTTCCATGTGTTGCAGATTGGTGGTTGTGAAGCAGTGTTGGGGTTGAAGTGCCTATCTAGTCTGGGAAGAGTGGAATGGGATTTTCAGACCATGACAATGAAGTTTTAGAAGAATAGGGAGAATGTACTCAGGGGGGAGACTAGCTCTGTCTTTAAACTAATCTCTAATCAGAGGATGCTGAAACTCTTGACTTTTAACCCCACAATATTCCTAGCACAGTTAATGGTTATAACTGAAGAAAAGAAGGAGTTGAATGTGCCTACTGTGATTCAGCCAATCCTTGAGGAGTATGAGTTCTTATTCCAACAAGTGGTTGGTATGCCTCCTTTGAGGGCTCATGATAATAAGATTCCACTATTGGAAGGGACTTCACTGAGGCCTTATAGGTACTCACCTATGTAGAAGGATATAATAGAAAAGGTAGTGGCAAAATTGTTGGAGAATGGTATAATAAGGCATAGTACCAATCCCTATTCTTCACCAGTTCTATTGGTTAAGAAGAAGGATAATACATGGAGGATGTGCATCGATTTTAGGGAATTGAACAAAAGGACTGTGAAGGACAGGTTTCCCATTCCTGTTGTAGAAGAATTGTTTGATGAGATACATAAGGCCACTATGTTCACTAAATTAGATCTGACATCAGGCTATCATCATATCAGAATGTATGTGGATGATATACACAAAACTGCCTTTCAAACTCACGAGGGGCATTATGAGTTTTTGGTTATGCCTTTTGGTCTAACTAATACACCATTAACTTTTTAGAGTTTGATCAATCATATTTTCAAGCGATTGAGGGTAGTGTTTTGGTTATGCCTTTTGGTCTAACTAAAAATGTGTTGGTTTTCTTTGATGACATATTGGTGTATAGTGTCGACATGAAAGAACATCTTAGGCACTTGAGGGAAGTTTTTGAATTATTGAGGGAGAATATGCTAGTGGCTAACAAAAGTAAATGCAGTTTTGGCCAAAAGCAAGTGGAGTATTTAGGCCACATCATTGGTAATGGGAGGGTAAGGACTGACCCCAGTAAAATAGAAGCTGTGAAGAATTGGCCTGTTCCTGTTACTATTAAAGATCTTAGGGGATTTCTAGGCCTCACTGGCTACTACAAAAGGTTCATTAAAGACTATGGCCAAATGAGTAAACCTCTTACTGATTTGCTAAGTAAGGATGGTTTCCATTGGTTTGAGAAAGCTATAATGGTTTTTGAGAATCTTAAAGCAGCAATGATTAGCTTTCCGGTGTTGCACTTGCCTGATCCTGAAAAAGAGTTCATTGTGGAAACAGATGCTAGTGGGGGAGGTATAGGAGCAGTATTGATGCAATAAGGGCATCCCATAGCCTATGTTAGCAAGGCTTTATACACTAAATATCAGGCCATATCAGTAAATGAGAAGGAGTTACTTATAGTGGTGCACGCAGTGAGAAAATGGGATCACTACTTGGGTCCTAGGAAGTTTATCATGAAGATAGATCACAAAAGTCTCAAATTCCTTCTAGAGCAGCGCATCACCACAACACAGCAACAAAAATACATAGCTAAACTATTTGGCTATGACTTTGAGATTACTTATAAAAGGGGAGTGGAGAATGGAGCTGTAGATGCTCTTTCAAGAGTTCCAATGGACAGTTTGGCCGTAATAACATTGTCATCTCCAGTTCATAGTTTGTTGTCAGAAATTGAAGAAAGTTGGGAGGTGGATTCTGAGGTTAAGGAGAAAATAATATACATGGATGGGAGGAATTTTGAGAAGAAAAGGGAGGATTGTGGTAGGAAATGTGCCACAGTTAAGGCTGAAAATTATTCAACTGATGCATGATTCACCTATGGGGGGTCATTCAAGGGTTTTAACTACCTACAAGAAGGTGGGAAGTTATTTTTTTTGGAAGGGATAGGAGAGGGACATTGGAAACTATATTAGATCATGTACTGTGTGTCAAAGCTGTAAGTACGAGACTACCAAAAGTCCGGGCCTGCTTCAACCTTTACTTATCCCAGAGAAGATATGGAGTGATGTAAGTATGGACTTTGTGGAGGGATTGCCCAAGTCCAATGGAAAAGAAGTCATAATGGTTGTGGTTGACAGATTGAGCAAGTACAACCATTTCCTTTCCCTTAAGCACCCTTACACTGCTCAGAAGGTAGCCTTACTCTACTTACAGGAAATCTATAAACTACATGGATTTTCAACCTCAATCATCAATGACAGAGATCCAATCTTTGTTAGCACATTCTAGGAAGAATTATTCAAGCTACAGGGTACACAACTAGCAAAATCTACATCTTATCATCCCTAAACAGATGGGCAAACTGAGGTGGTGAATAGATGTTTGGAAACTTACTTGCGTTGTATGGCTCATCAAAGCCCAGGGAAGTGGAGTGAGTGGCTGCCCTTAGCAGAATGGTGGTACAACACCACTTATCATTCTTCCATTAACCTTACTCTATTTGAAGCTGTGTACAGGATTCCACCACTAGTTCATGTGCCTTACGTTCCTGGAGATTCACAAGTTACAGTAGTAAATCAGTTATTGAAAGATAGAGAGGCAGCAATGCAGTTAATGAAGTATCATTTAGAGAGGGCACAATTTCGAATGAATTAACAGGCTGATAAGGGAAGAATTGACAGAAGCTTTGAGATTAGGGATTGGGTTTATATTAAACTCAAACCATATAGATAGATGAGTGTGGAGTTTCGCTCGAATCACAAGCTTTCTCCTCTGTATTTTGGGCCTTATGAAGTGGAGGATAAGAAAGGGGAAGTGGCTTACCGGTTGAAATTAATACCAGGAGCATTTATACATCCAGTATTTCATGTTTCTCAGCTCAAAAAGAAGATATCTTCCCACATTCGTTTAAGTGACCCAATTACTATGGAGGAAACACCTGCTCCAATCTCCGTGCTTTAGTGTCAGATGGTGAAGAAAGGGAATCAAGCAGCTACCAATGTATTGATACAGTAGACTCATGGAAAAGAAGCTTCGTGGGAATTTGTGGAAGAAATTCGCAGAAAATTCCCAACATTTCATATGGATGCAGTCTTTTAAGGGGTGGGGAGTGTTACAAAGAAGATTTCTCGCCTAATGAATTAGCCGTTGAAGAATAAAAGTGGGAGCTCATCTTGCTACCACATGGATTCCTTCTGTGTTTATGCTTTTCAATATTAGTGAAACGGAGCGTTTAAGCCTTTTGTCATTTTATTTCTTTACCTTTGCCATTTAGGCTCTTCTTCTTCTCTATTTTTCTCGAGCTATAAAGCTTCACCACTGTAACAGAATCAGTATGCAATTATCAATAATAGAATTCTTTTTCTCTCACTAGAGTCTCTCTCTAGTTTGTTATTCATTTTGGCGCGTATCACATTAATGGTGAGTTAAAGGGGTTGCCAGCGAAGAAGAAAACTCCAGTGAAGAAGGGGTTGAAAACTGAAAAAAAGACTAAAAGAAGAGTTCTGGTGAAAGAAGAATTCTAAACCCTATTAGAGCAAGAAAAATCTCCATCTCTCGTATGTGCTTATTTCATATTTCCTTCAAAAAGTAAGTTACTGATTCTTGAACATCTTTTTTTCACTTCACTTTTACTACTTGATTTATTTGTTCTACTAATCACTATTTCGGATTTTGCAAACTGAAAAATTGCATTCCTCGATCTTCTTACTTCTTTTCTATTCATTTGAATAAGGTAGTTCTTTGGTTGCTATTTTCGCATTTGATAACTTCAAAACCTTAATTTAGGATTTTGAATGTACGCACACGATTCTTGTTTTAGTTTATTTTTCTAAAAAAATCTCATAGGCACTTGATTTTCCTAATCAAACTTCAATCAACTTTGGGTTTTGATCTTTATGATTGATGTGAATAATTTATTTATTATTATTGCCATCTCAAAATGATTGTAGATGCTATAGGATCTATTCTAATCGCCTAGGATTATAATAGGTTGTGATGTCAAGATTGCCCTCCATAACTAGTAGCTAACTTAATAAAGAGTTTGATGAAATCACTAGATGTTACCAATGGTTTTTTAAGCAACCATTAAATGTCGACTGTATTGACGCTGTCTCTCCATTTATGATAAGTTATCTGGCTAAAGAGATATGTTAGACTGAAATTCTGCTACCAATTTTTGGTCCTTAGACAGCTTAAAAACAAGAGGGGGGGTGAATGCGAATCTTGGTTGCTTTTAAGATTTATGAAAAATTATTTAACCAAGTTAAGTTTTTAGATTCCTATTGAGTTGTGCGTGCTAAGTTGGTCTAAAAACTTATAAATTGCTCACCTTCGCTGGCACAATTTATCTTCAATCTCTTGCTGAGTACTCTACTCAGCTCGGATCAGTTTTTCAAGAAAAAACAATTAGCAAAAGAAAGAATGATGAATGAGCTGGGTGCAATAAAAGCTTAGGCTTAAGTTTAGAACTTCAACAACTGATTTTATCTTGGATCGACCCCGAGTCTACCTCTAGTCCCTAGATTCCTTCTCCGAACTTTAATCCACTAGTGTTCGTTCCTTACTTAAGCGGAGCAGCCTTTATAGCGGGTCGATACAGTTTTACAGAAAATACCTTTCTTTCTAACTACCGCTTAACTTAGTTTGGGTACTCTTCCTAAACTGACACTCAGAAAGAAAGTGCGGATTGAATTCAACTTATAAAATGTTAAATCCTTACAATGTTAAATCTAATTATTTTATTCTCTCTACTACAAACTGATTTGAAATGATTGTTTGCTAATTGCTTGAAGGTGGAATTTCTTGAGGTTGTGAGTAATTACGCATAATTTCAGCTCTTAAAGAAATTCAAGGTGATTCACCAAGTTTGAATGTCTGCTTCTATCTTCTATTTATACTTGAAGCTTAGTGAAGTAGCCGTTGCAAACTTTTCATCCTTGTAGTTCTTCAATTTCTCTTCTCTTCATATCTTTTGAATCTTCCCATTGGAGATAGATTCCAGGACATTTAGAGATAGAAATTTAATCTTTGAGGCTCGATAAAATCCCGTTGAGAAATTCTCGTATATCTTCAAGCAAAACAAATTGAGAGAGAGGCATGCGAAGTGCAACGTGGATTCATGTGATAGGTTGATGTTGCTGATGCTTGTAGAGACGTGCAGCGACACTGAGAAAACGGTGCATGTCAGAGGATTCTTTTTGTCTTCGACTTTAGTGAGAAATCGCCAACATTCTGTACAGACACCTTTTTGAATTATGAGGATCACTGTAAATCTTCATTAATTTCAGTGCTTTTTAACCTAAAAAGCATCGAAGGAATATTCTGTTTCTCATAGAAGACGTTAGTAGCACAGTTGTCATTTAATTCTCTAAGTGTCAATGAATTCAACTTTTACTTAATAAAAGCTAACTCAGCACAACTGAGTTGATATTCTTCTAAACTACATAGTACTCAGGACAGACTCAGCTTTTCCTACTCTAAGTCGTAACTTAATTAATTACTCAGCAAACTGAGATGTTTTCCCTTAAACAAACTCAAGTCAATTTCATTAATTAAGAGTATACTTAGTACTCGATTAATTTCACTATCCTAGTCAGTTTGCTATTTACAAAACTTTTAAATACTGGGAGGTACTATTAACTTTGGTTCTACAGCAATTGTAAATAAAAATATGTTTGTAGATCAATTGTATTTAGGACCATTTGTATATTACCTCATGGTTTGTATTATTATTTACCCAACCCCCCTTTAGGTTAGAAGCCTTATATTTTTTTATTTATCGCTATTCGCATGTGTGTGATATTAAAAGCCAACATAATCATAAATGACTGGAGATAATTGCAATATCTTAAATGTGGTGACATGTATGTAATATTAACTTAAATAACGACGAAGTAGGTAACTCATCCGTACCCGAATCTCTATACTACGATGCATTTTGGCTGAATAGATCAAGGTTACACTGAACTTTCCGGAAGAGCTGATCTGAGTGGTGACTCCATACTGTAGGCTATAGGTTTAGGCCTGGAATCTTTCAAAAACTTTATTTCCTCTTTCTCATATAACCACCATATCCCATCTAATGGGGCCGCCACCTCGCGACGACTGCGCAAGTGCGAAACTTTGTCTACTTCCAGTTATTGTGTGATAACTTGAGCACTAACTATCTTACAGAACCCAATATTCCATTCTCGTACTAAGCACTTGGAACTTGACTATTGTTTTTGTTTGAGAGAGAGTAGCAGCAAAGTCTCTCGTTGTTCGATATATCTCAATGGAGGACCAAGTTTCGGATAATTTCACAAAACCGTTTTCTCACAATTGGTATCAAGTGTTAAGGGACAAGTTGTTTGTGTTTTATACCCACCCAACTTGTAGGGGGGATAGAATAATATCCCGATACACTAGTAATGTGATGTGATTTTTTTTCCTAGTTCTTATAGAATTCTATATTTGTACACTTACTTTTTGTATTGTATTTTGTGTATATTAATGCATTCACAAAATGTGTGAGAAACATTCCTCCAAACCCAATTCATCTCTACGAAAAGAGGGTCTCATTTAATTGTCTTCATTCTTTGTTCATTGTCAAAATCTAATTTTATCTAAGTTAAAATCTTTTGAAAAAAATACTCTTTTTTTTTATCACAATTTAAATACTCTTTTATTTCCTTAGTCATTTTAACTTCATAAGTTTTTTTAATTGAGTTTATTCCAATTCATATTTTTAGTAAAAGGGGATGACTAGTGATCAATTCTTGACTCCTTTCTTAACAATTTAAAAAAAAAAAAAATTCATTAATTTTTTCATAATGTTTTTACTTTTTTTTACAAAGTAAATAATATATTCTTGTCTGCTATTATCGATTAATACCAAATAATTTTTCATTATAAACGGAAAAAACCCATTAAATATAGCTCATTTTTCCCTTTTTTTGCAATAACTTCATTATATTATTTAATTTATATTCCATTCTCATTTTTATACTTCAATGTCTATCGATTATTCCTTTTTATTAAGTTATATGAGTTTATCATATTAATATTCTTCTATCAATTTTGTTAATAATATCATTTCATAATCTACTTTTCTTCCTATTAGCATAATTTTATAACACAAGAAAGATTTATGAACTATTTTTTGCTGGTACAGTTAATGAAATTTTTTATGACGTTGTGAAGATTTTATTCATAAATTTGCTTACAAAAATGCATGGAATATTTCAAGTGATAAACTTGTTAATCTAACAATATATGTATTTCAAAAAGATTGATGTTTTTTTTATAATTTATCAATGTATAATTATATATACTGTTGAAAAATTGGCGAACATATTTTACTTTAATAAAGCCCATGGTTTAGTTTTTGCTTAGCATCCCAAAAATTTCTAGTATATATACACTTCTATATACATGTGTAATCCTTCTAACTTTAGTCTCTTTTTGTCTTTGCCGTTTTGTGACTCATTATACGCTAAAATTTCATTCTTGAGTTTGTTTGTGAATAATAGTAAGGTTATAGAATATATGGATGTTTGTTCTGTTGTTGAAGTAAATTGAATTATTCTGATCTACTGTTTTTATGCTTAGTTTGATTAAAGCTTGTATGTTGTTTTCTAGTTATATTCATTGTATTAAATTTCTCAGTTCTTAAGCATTTGTGTTTGGCATGATTAATGATTGTAAGATGCATTTTTTTTTTATCATGTATAAGCCTTGTTTAGGTTCAGTTTGATTTGTGCCTGTTTCTGGTCTTATATCTTGGCTTAACTTTGCTAGTTGCTTGCTGTTTGGTCTTGTCTTAAGATATAGGCCTGTTTCTTCAAGTTTGTCTAGTTCTATATTTTTCTCTTGTCTATAACAAAGGTAAGTCTAGAGGAGTTTATTAGAAAGTCCTGTTTTTATGTTTAGAAACAGAAAATGAGGGTTATCCTGGTTCAGAATAAGTATGTTAAAGCACTTTCTGGTGTCATAAGTCTCTCTGTTTCTTTAACTAAGGTTGAGAAGCAGGATTTAATGGAATTGGCTTATTCCACTATTGTTTTAAACCTTTCTGATAATGTTCTCGGGGGAATCAGAGATAAAAAAACCAACTCCTGCTATTTGGACTAAATTGGAGAGTTTGTATGTGAATTCTAACATTGCTAAGGTAGCTTTCCTAAAAGAAAATTTTTTTAGTTTTAAAATGGACTTAATAAAAAATGTTGATGAAAATAATGACATTTTTCAATAGCTTGTCAATAATCTTGATGATACTAAAACTGTTGTTTCTTAAGAAGGTTAAATTTCATACCTAAAAAGTTTAAATCATTATAGGAAGCTTTGAAATATGATAGATAGAATTTAGAAGTTGATGACATCATAACACCCTTACAATCAAAAAATTAGAAGTTGAGTCTAAGTTTAAGTCAATGAAGGTCTTTGTGTTAAGGGCGATTGTTAAACCCAGCTTAAAGATACTTCATAGTACTTAAGTTTTGGAAATAACTAACTACTTAGGATAGTGAAATTAATTAGGTATTAAGTAGATTCTTAATTAAGTAATTAACATGAGTTTAATCTAAATAACTCAGCTTTGAGTAGACTTAGTGTAGCGAAGAGTTGCAGTGCTGAGCAACTCAACTTCAAAGTTTTACTGATATAATTAACGTAGGCTAAGTTACCTATATGTGATGTTGTGTGTACTATAACGTTGTTATCTTTAATGAATTATGTGAAAATAAAAATATTCTAGTGTGATGTGTTTTAGGTTTCAAAAATAATTTAGCACTAAAACAAAGGAATATTCAATAGGTCCAAACTTTTAAAAGGTGTCAGTACGAATGTTGGCATGTAGTCACTAGAGTCCAACACAAAAAGGTATCGATTTACAAGCATCATTTTTCCAACATCGCCATGACAATGCAACATTAGCAACTGATTCAATCACAAAGCTCCATGTTGCATCTTGCGCACTCTCTACCAGCATATAGGCTTTGAGGAATCAAACCTTTATGAGAAATTAATCAACGGATTAATCATGTGTTTTAACAAATAAAATTACTATCTCTCAATGGCTTTAAATCTATATCAAACAAGAAGTCATTGAAGATGTGAATAGAAGAGATTTTGGAGTACAAGTCGAGACGATAAGTTGCCACGACTACTTTCACAAATCTACAAGTATAAATAGAGACTGAAGTAGAAGTTTATCACTTGCTGAATCACCTGAATTTCTAAAGAGATTATTCTCTATTTAATCAATCACAGCCTTCAAAATTCTCTCAAGCATTCTCAAAAGCAAACACAACATTCTTATTTAGTTTGTAATAGAGATAAATCAATAGATATACAAAGAGCTAATCATTCATTGTAAGAGAATCAAAGAATTATAAGTTGAGTTCTATTCTTAAAATCAATTTTCTAAATTGAGTGATTGTAGTTTAGAAAGGGTACTCAAACTATATTGGGAGATAGTTAGCTTGGATGGTACTCAATGTAAAACATCTACCCACTACCAAAGGCTTCTCTGCTTGTTTAAAGGAATTCTTTCTAGTGGATTTAAGCTTGGAAAATAATCAGGGGATCGGATGTAAGATGGGGGTCGAACCATGATAAAATCTCAGGTGTAAACTGTTAGACATGATGTATACCCTAGAGGTAATTAGGGTCATATATCTTTATTAGTTATAATGTACAAACAATTTTAAATTATTGTTATCAATAATGAAGGCATCTTTGTTGTTACTCGATGATTATTTAAATTATATATCTTGCAGGTATAATATATTTATGTGCTATTATGTATATGCTATTATTAACACAAAGTTTATGACTACTTCATAGAGTGAAAGTGTGAGGACATAGTGGGAGCTATATGGTGTGAGAACTGCACACATGTGTTACTATAAATAGTCTAAATATCCCTATCCATAGATTCATTGACACTGCACATCAATGAAGCAGACAGACTAGCATGTGTAGGCTTACTCCGGGTATTCCAAGAAACTGATCTCATAAGCTCAAGGTGGACCTTTAGTTAACACATGAATGTATTCGGGTAATACATTGGAGACCGCAATAAGATAGACAATCGGAAATAACTATATCCATGTATTGGTGTCATGTCTTATTGCAATAGCAATATAAGTATCCTCAGACCTAAGATACTAGTTACCTTGTGTGGGAGTTGTTATACTTTAGGTTATACTTATTCATACCCTGGTGATCAAGATGCTACGGGGTGATTACGAGTATAGTGATGATCACTCGTTGGTAGGCCGAGTAGTTAAGACAGGATTCATAACTCTTGATATAGTGATATAATGGGAGTCGTACCATAAGGCCTCTTATTGAAGTGGCACACTCATAAACCTCTGATACGAGTATAAGATTGATAGAATGGGTTTTTAGTCACTCTAGATACATTATGGTGAGTGGTGTTCTCCGTGAACAAGTCTAACTCCAAGATAGCTATGGCTATTACATGAGCTAACACTTAATCTAAGCTCAATAAACTAGATGGTACTTAACCTGATGGAAAGAGTATATTGTATTGGATACTATTGCATAACCGGATTAAGTCACAAGCACGTGACGTTCCAAGTATTGGGGGATCATACACCTTTGCTAGAAAGCCCATTTAATCATCTAGAGTTATGAGGTTCCATATCGATCTAATAAAAATGAGCCTAAAGGTTCTCGGATGGGAAGCCAAGTTTAGATTAACCACTAGTGGCTTTATACTTTAAGATCTTATGAGGTCACACACTTTGGGTCTTCACCAGACTAAGTAAAGAACTGATAGACTAGGTCTATGCTGAGAATATAAAGAAAGTCAATCATAGGATGAATTATTAATTGGTTGGACCAAATAATAATTAAAGGATTTAAGGAGGAGTTTTGTAAAACTTGCACGAGGCCAAGCAAGGGAATTTTTTTCATTGTGACTGGGCCCCGCGAAGATGGGATGTTCGCGGGTGCGGCTTGCTTTGCTGCTCCTCAAGCAAAATTGCTCACTCCCCGGTATCATGCATTGGCACATGGCCAACACATGCTATGCTGGTTAATAAAGATAGTAATTGAACATGCAAACGTTGCAAGGTAAAATTTCAAAACATAAAATTAACCTAAGGATCTCTTAAGCATTCCATGATTGATATAATCTAGGTTAAAATGTTCAATAGATACTTTTAGGCTTATAAAGCTTATAAAAGAAACCTAGCATCTAAGTTTAGAGCATTACCAGTTTATGAGTGCTTTCTCTCTTTTGGCGACGGTGTTCTCTTAAAGTAATTTAGAAGAACTTTGTTAGAACTAACTTCCAAACTAGGAGAGCCTCTATGATTGATCCCCATGGATCTTCACTGACCAAAACCTCGTTGAGGAAGAACCCGTTAGTAAACAGCAGTAGCTAGACTACTCAAAGACCAACCCAAAAATAAACCAAGAAGGCTCACTTTAGAAAGAGCCTTCAAAAGAATTCTTCGTTTGTTTGGAGAAACTCGTGAAGGATCTCACACAACGAACCGAGAGAGAGATGTTGAACTCAGAGAGAATAGCTAAGCTAAAGAGTGTGTTTGTGTATTGAGAATAATGAGAGGGGAGGCTTATATATAGGGAAAAGGGGGAGTTGTGAGCAGGTGACACAGAGCGGTGGGCCGAGAGCGCGCGAGGTTCATAGGCGCGGTCCACCGGGGTGTTTTGAAAAAATGAAGGAAAAGCACCGGGTCTGGGACCCGGAAAAAAAAAAGGTTTGAAAGAGAAAAAGGCAAAAACGTTTTAGATCGGTTCGAACCCGAATCCTCCATCTCTCAGTGTGGAGTCGCCACCTGGATTAGCTCTTTCCAGGAATTAGAGTCCTGTGAGGCTTAACGTCCGAGGGACGGCCCACCAAGACACAGAGATTCGGGTCCGGGATAAGTTGCTTATTTCTTATTAGATCACATTAAATTACATCTACAGAAAACCATTTTCTTTTAATTATGCATATTCTCACTTATGTCATTTTTGGAGTTAAATGCATGATTCACGTATTGCGAAATATAAACCATCCACAAAGTGGAAAAATAAACCATCCACAAAAATGGTAAATAAATGCGGAAAGTAAATGCGGAAAATAAAATTACAAGGCTTTAAAAATCGGGGGATGCAACCACCCGCTAACCTATTAATTACATTTCCTGAAAATTGAAATTGCGATACCCGAAGGAAAATTAAAAATCCTAAACATACATCTAATCCTAATCTACCTGCATCCACAAAGGTTAGCACAAGGGATAACACGTATGTTCGATTTTGGATTTAGTGAGACCCGCGTGGCCTAAAAAAATCAATCGCGATATCGTTTATTGTTTAAATAAAACCGTTCATTTTATTAACACATTGATTGCTCATTTTAATTAATGAAATTGCTCGCATGATAAAAAGTGTGGTCTGTTAGCCGAGAATATGTTTTATTCCCTTCGTGGGGGTGATCTAACATACATCTTCTTAAGATAAGAAAGAGATGAAAAAGAATTACAACAGTTAAAATAAAATAAAAGATGAAAACCCTAGGTTCACAGGAAAATTTAGAAAAAGAAATTAAATACTGAAAACACGGAATTGTAATTCTAGGAACTCAGAGGCTTACCGTTACTTAACGAATCCACGTCGAAGAATCCGATCGGTCGTTTTGAAGTCCTCCTCGTCCTTTGAATTTAGGTAAAAAAGTTTGTAGTATAAAATCAAAAAATTGTTTGTTTTAATTCTTGGAAGCAAAGGTCGTTCTAAAGCTATATTTTTTATCTGATAATTTTCGGATCAGTTTATCGAAAATGATCCTCCTATTTATAGAAAAATCCCGAAAAAGACCAAAAAAGGAAAGTTTTTCCGGATAGGGGCCTCGCCGAAAAAAAGGCCTCGCGGAGCTCTCCGCGAGGGTATCATAGGACCCTCGCGAGGTTCGCCAAAGACCCTCGCGGGAAGCCCCACGAGGGTCGCCTAGAAACCTCGCGGGGAGGCCCCACGAGGGTTACTAAGGACCCTTGCGGGGAAGCCCCACGAGGGTTCCCTAGGACCCTCACGGGTAGGCCCCGCGAGGGTTCCTTAAGACCCTCGCGGGCAAGCCCCGCGAGTGGCCCTTAGGACCCTCACGGGGAGGCGCCGTGAGGGTTGCTTAGAAACCTCATAGGGAGGCCCTGCGAGGGTCACTAAGGACCCTCGCGGGGAAGCCCCGCGAGGGTTCCCTAGGACCCTCGCGGGCAGGCCCCGCGAGGGTTCCTAACGACCCTCGCGGGCAAGCCCCGCGAGGGTTCCCTTAAACCCTCGCGCGCAGGCCCCGCGAGGGTTCCTAAGGACCCTCGCGGGCAAGCCCC
>CATIWQ010018437.1:0-21989 GCA_949673415.1 Euphorbia schlechtendalii | reverse complement strand
CAGCATGAGCAACCTCAAGTTGACCCATCCTTGGGTAAAACAGTTAACCCTGAGGTTCCTTTAAATCCTAACCCTTCTTCTTCTCTTGTAAATTCTCCCAAACCCCCAGTATATACTCCTATAGATAATGAAACATAGACTGTAGATCTGGAAACACAGATTGTAGATCTTGAAACACAGAATGTGAATTACCCTCTTCCTTCAAATATTGTACATTCTCCCATACACATTCCTTTATCCCTTGACAATAAACAAAATTCTCCCAATCATATTTCTTCTCCTACAAAAAGCCATGATTCTTTTTCTCCTAACCCTTCACCAAAATAACTCTCCTATCCCGCCTTCTCCTGTATAAACCAAACTCAAACTATTCCTTGTACATCCCTTGTACCTTCTATTCTGCTTAAGAAAACCACTCCCCCTACTTCTCCAACTGTAAATACTTCTAAACCACCCTCTTCTTAAATACTTCTGAATGTTTAGATTGTGAGTAGCGAAGAGGATGATGATGATATAGAGGTTATCAATAAGGAAGAATCTTCTCCCCCTAGTTTAAATATCCTAAGCCCAATTCACACTTAGTATAATGAGAATCTTCCATCTTTGGCTGAGTTACCTGAGGCTGACCCATCCTTGGGTCCAACAGCTAACCCCTAGGTACATAAACATCTTTCCCCCATTTCTTTTGTAAATCCTTCACTAAATTCCCTTGTAAATCATTATCAACCTTCTTTCGTAAATTCCCAAATACCTCATTTGTTGTAAATTCTCCTTCCAAAATACCTCCTCCTTTAAATTCCCTAGTATATACTCCTTCTGCTCCATCTCATTCCCATGAAAAGACCACCAATTCTTCACCTCCTCGAAACACTCAAACTACTCTCATTTCTTCTCCTGTAAACTCTAAACCAACCCCCACTTCTTCTCAAACTATACAAAACACATCTATACCTACCCTTTCTTCTAAAACAACCTCTACCCCTCCAATCCCTCTATTTAGAGACTTTCCTGAAGCTGAGAACTCTACACAGCAAGGAAGAGTTAGTGAGGAAGCTGCTAAAGAAAATTGTATAGCCAATGAAGAAACTCCCTCCAGCAGCAAGCTAGTCCAAGTGGATTTGCTATTTCATCCATCTTAGCTCAGATACGGGAGTTGGCAAGAAAGAAATTCCCAACTCTCTAAACTAATGCTACATTGGATGGTGCAGTATGCCATGTGCTACTTGAAAAGAATTGACATATTTGTCCACTAAATCCAAGGCAAAGCGTCCTAAGTTCGATGAACACTCTAGAATTCCCTCAGAATCAATTTATTTTGAAGAATTTGAGAAGATTTATGGGAGTTTGTACACAATATGAAATCATCTTACGAAGGAAAGTGCTAAAAGCCTGGTGGACCAGATGGCACTGAGTCTAACTAGACTGAATGATTCTGTAGCTCACTCAACGCATATGTTTCTTTTATCCAGATGTCTACTGTCATTGCCAACGTACTGGTAGGAATGATAAAGGGTAGTATAGATGTTACTGTGAACAGCTAAGTAGTTTGAATGCCACATTAGTACTCAAATTATGCAGTTTCATAATTTTGGCGAAGAGCATCAGGGATCAAATCCACAAACAATAAAATCCATGAGCTGCCCAAGCAATTGGATGTGAATAAAGATCTCAGGAACAACATTTGCAAACTTATAGAGAACATGTCTAAGTTCATGGTTAGCTATGACAAGAAAGTAAATAGAGTCAAAAGGACCATTGATGATGCTACGAAGAAAATGGAAAAAATTGTGCTGAACCTTGATGCACTTGGAGAGAAACTTGACTCAACCTGCAAGGTTATCAATGAGAATATTGATGATTTATTAAGGAAAGCACAGAAAGCCCTCCTAGAAGAAATGGGAAAGTTGTTTCCTGAGCTAACTAAGTCCTTAGACCCTAAAAATGGCCTCTCGGTGCATAAGAAAGTCAACGCCCTTAAGGATCATCTTCACTCAATTTAGACAAATGTGGATGAGTTGATATCTACTAGGGTGTATGATGCAAGGGACATTGAGCTCACAATAAGAACAATCAACTCCATGTACCCAAGGATCATAGACATAAAAGTAACACTGAAGATTGTCTTCTCTACATCAACATTCAGAGAACTCATGTAGTGCTTTCAATAGTTTGCTTGCTAGGGTTTTGACCAAATTGCTAATCTCACCTATTGTTATCATCAGCTTTTACAAGAGCTTGATGATCAAGACATCCATTCGCTGAAAGGGAAGGAGTAATTGGACCAAGAGATCTCACCAACCATCACAAGGAAGCAAGGGGACTTTTTGCCATCTCTCGACTCCTTTAATCTATGCCTTGATTAAATGGTTAAGGGCTAGATAACAAAGGGGGAGAATGTAATTGAAGATTCTCGGAGGACAGCACAACAATATAAATCTCCACTTACAAAAAAGCCTATGCGTGCTCAACCTCAATAACAACATCAACAAAGTAAACAACGTCAACCAAATTGTCCTAGAGGTAGTGGATCATCTTCTTCTCATCAGCCACAAACACGTAGACTATTTAGATTAGAATTAGACTTGTTATAATACTTCTTTGTAATCACTAAGTATATGACACTTTTTATATACATACTAAGTTATCTCATTAATGAAAAATTACAAGTTTATTTCAATCAAGTTAATTACAAGTTTATTTCAATCAAGTTATATATATATATATGTTGTTATTTATGCTCATAAACTGTTGCAGGAATTAACTTAGACCAACCTGAAGGAGAAGCTGAAGTAAGACAAAATTCTAAATTTCAAAGAAATTCCTCTAAGTATGGTGGAGTTATGCTGACTGAAGAAAATTCACTCACTATGGGGGAGTCCACACTAACTTAGGAGTTCACTCATCATGGGGGAGTCGTACATTATCTATCAGGTATCTCTATATCTACAAACTATGTATTTAATTAATTTCTTTTACTACCTTGTTTGTTATCTGTTCCCAAATGGGGGAGTTTGTTAAACCCAAGTAATAGTACTTCACAATACTTAGAAAATTTTAGAAATAACAAACTATCTAGGATAGTGACATTAATTGAGTACTAAGTGGACTCTTACTTAAACAAGTCTACTTGAGTTTGTTTAAAGAAAAAGAACTCTGTTTACTAAGTTTTAATTAAGTTATGGCTTAGAGTAAGAAAATTTGAGTGAGGCTGAGTATTACATAGTTTATTCGATATTGACGTAGCAGAGCTAAGTAGCTTTTATTCATTAAAAGCCGAGTTCTCTTGACTCAGCGGAGCTGAGAATAAATGAATCATATGCATTTAACTCTGGCCATGAGAGATAAAATATTCCTTTGATGCTTTTTAGAAGAAAAAAACTAAAGTTAAAGAACATATTTAAGTGGTTTCCACAACCAAAAGGTGTCAGTATAAAATGTTGGAGATTCCTCGCTAGCATCCAATGTATAAGGTATTTTCTAACCTGCGTTGTTTCGTAGTGTCTTCGTGCAACTCTACAATGTCAGCAACCAAACTTATCACAGTCTTCCATGTTGCATCTCGCATGCCTCTGTATTATAAAGGAATTTCTTAAAGTAATCGACTTTTTGATCATTTCACGCTTCAATGTTCAAATTCTCTATCTCTAACATCTTGGAATTTATTTCAAACGGACAAATTTAAAAGCTATGAAGAAAAGAAAAATTGAAGATCAACTCAGGATGAAAACTCTGCGGCGGCTACTTCCAAGACCTTCAAGTATAAACAGAAGACTGAACCAAACAATTAGTCTTGGTGAATCACCTCGCATTTCCTAATAACTGAAATATAGCCAAAATATTTCGAGCATTCAAAAATTCCAAATCAAGCATTCTAAAGCAAACACAAATCGCTCTATCTATTTATAATAGAGACAATATTAGATTTAGTATTGTAAAAGTATTCAACGATTTTTATAAGTTGAAATCCTTAATTCGCATCTTTCAAATTAAATCTGATTGATAGTTTAGGAAGGGTATGTAAACTATATTTGAGTGTTAGTTAGAAAGGAAGGTACTTTCTGTAATCGCTTCTACCCACTATAAAGGCTTCTCTACCTAAAGAATGAGAGAAACACTAGTGGATTAATCTTTAGAAAAGAATTTAGGGACTAGTGTTAGGATCAGGGCCAAACTAGGATAAAATCTCAAGTGTTGAAGTTTTATCCTTTGTCGATTGTTAGTGTCTTTGCTCATTCATCATTCTCTCTATTTTATAATTTATTCTTCAAAATCAATCCAAGCTGAGCAAAGTACTCAGCATAGATTGAAGATGAACTAGTTCAACTAAGCTGAGTAGTTTATAGTTTTTAGACCAGCGCACATCATAAAGTTATTCAACACACATTTAAAATGTGACTTGGAAAGAACTTCATAAATCTTAAAAAGAACCAAGTAAGTTCATTCACCCCCCTCTACCTAGTTATGTAAGCTATCTCTAAGAAACAGCGATGATTTTTTAGCAACTATATTATCCTTGGTAGTTTGCTAACATAGGTCCTTAGGGAAGGAATGTTTGTTACCGAACCTCCATTGTTTGATGGCCAACACTATGCGTTTTGGAAAAATATGATGACAAATTTCATTCAATCATGAAGCGTGCTTACATGGCTTGCTATTGAGAATGCCCTTGTACCCTAATTGAAGTAAGAAATGGTCAAAGAGTTTAAGTGGATCTTGAGAAATATAACAACGTAGATCTCAATCTCCTTAAAGAGAATGGAGCGATGATTAATTACTTGCACTATGCTTAGGATATTACAGAGTTCAATAGAATCTCATGATTTGAAATAACATAGGAGATTTGGAAGAAGTATGAGGTGACTTATGAAAGAACGTACAAGGTAAAGTAACCATTATAAACCCAATAATCGATAATATGAACTTTTCCTGATGGAGCCTAATGAAAGAGTCCAAAGCATGAACATCGCCTTGTGAAAATCATCGATGGTATGAAGAGGCTTGGAAAGAGTAATAATGAGGAAGAACTGATCAAAAGATCTTCAAAAGTCTCACCAACGAGTGGATGCAAAGAAAAGTGTGATTGAGAATGTTCTTGATTTGAAGACCCATAAGTTTGATCAATTGATAGGAACTCTACTCAATCAAGAGATGTCTTTGTGAAAGTAGGATGAAGACAATAAGAAAAAAAGGAAAAGAAAAGGAATCTAAGGGAATGGTCTTTAAAGCCAGTTCATCTAGCGAAGAGGAATATAATGACTATGATGAAAATATGACAATGATGAGTAGAAGATTCACACATTTCAGGAAGAGAGATAATAAATTTAAAAAGAAATTTTCTGAAAATGGCAAGGAAATTATGGAAATGATAAAGTCAATAAGGAATACAACAAAGATATCAAATCTTTTGGCTATGGAGAAAAGGGACACATCAAGTCTAGATGTCCTAAACAAAAGAAAGGAAAATTCAAGAAGTTTGGCAAGAAGGAAGTAGCACATGTTACCACTTACAGCGACTCTAAGTCTTAAACTTCATCTTCAAATGAAGATTCAATTAATTATGCTAACATTTATCTTTTGGCGATTGATGATAAGTCCAATGATAACTCAACAAGTACTTCAAAGTCAAATTTTGTTAGTGACCAAAATAATGAGAAGGACAAAGAGGATAATGACAATGAGGTAAACTCTCAACCAGTTTTGTCTTTTGATGAAATGTCTATGGTACTCTATGATGTTATTAAGCTGAACAAAAGTTAGGCAAAAGCATCAAAGAGATGTTGGGGAGATGGGAAGACTTGGAGGAAAATAGTTTATATTATGTGTCTTGACACCCATTACCTCTTAGAAAAGTTTGAGTTTCATGATGGTCATGACACTTTTCTCTCTAAAAAATTTGAATAGTTATGAGTTAACAACCTTAAAGTAGGTAAAAATTCCTCCTCTAGCCAACAGAAATACTTTGGATAACCACTCACATACTTTTGTTAAGAAAGCTACCAAAAAGAAGAGAGTGATAAGACCAGAAGCAAAATCAGTGCATGGATTTTGTTGAAAGATAGGACATTTAAAAACTCTTTGTAGAAATAAAAATCGTTATTATGATGAGTATGAATAGACCAAAGTAATACCGCTAACTATAAGCACGGGATTTTGTACAAGCTCATGCGTTCAATGATGACGGCTTTTCAAGATTTTATCCTTGAATCATACAATTTTCAAGTATCCAGATGTATCCTAATAGGAATCCTCCTCGTATCTAAATATAGAAGGACATTATTTAATTTTACTCAAAAATTAATTAAAAAAATATGAAAATACATAAAAAAATTATAATAATAAAAAAATCAAGAAACAGAAACCCGAGGGAGACTGAATCCCAGATTCGAGGCAGGCCTCACCAAACAATGGGCTTTGGCGGGGCGAGCCTCGTCGAAACAACTTGGCGAGGAAGCCTCACCAAACTCCTTGGCAAGGTAGTGTTGCCAAGGTTTGGCGAGGTAGCCTTGCAAAACTTGGCGAGGAAGCCTCGCCAAACTTAGCGAGGCTGCCTCGCCAAAGTCCTTGGTGAGGCAAGCCTCGCCAATCTTGGGCTAGGCTGCCTGGCTAAAGTCTTTAGCGAGGCCTCGCCAAAGACGCGGCGAGGGGCCTCACCTATCTTTTTTCCGACGAGACCCTCACCGAAAAAACTTACCTTTTTTTGATTTTCAGGATTTCTCCTATAAATAGTCGAGTCTTTTTCGATAATCAGGACTTCGAAAAATTTACAGACAAAATATAGCTTTTAGAACTACTTCAATTTCCAAGAACAAAATGAACATTTTTGGACTTTCACAACAACTTTTACCTAAACTAAAGGACGATGAGGATTTTCAACGGCCGATCGAATATCTTTGAAGTGGAATCATTCCGTAAGGGTAAACCTCTGAGTTCCTAGAACTGCAATTTTTGTGCTTTTGGTGTTCTTCTTCTTCTTTTGATTTCATTTTTAAACCTAGGATTTTTATTTTATTCAAATGTTGTAATTCTTCTTCATCTATTTTTCTTTATTAAAAGGAGATGTATGTTAGAATACCCCCATGAAGGGAATAAAACATATTTCTGGATAATAGCCCTCACTAATTTACCATGTGAGCAATTTCATTAATTAAAATGAGCAATCAACGTGCTAATAAAATGAACTATTTTATTTAAATAACAAACACATTATCGCGATTGATTTTTTTAGGCCATACGGGCCTCGCTAAATCCAAAATCAAACATATATGTGATATCCCCTATGCTAACCTTTGTGGATGCAGGTTAGATGTATGTTTAGTATTTTAATTTTCCTTCAGGTATCGCAATTTCATTTTTTTTGGGAAATGTAATTAATAGGTTAGCGGGTGGTTGCATCCCTCGATTTTTGAAGCCTTGTAATCTTTATTTTTCGCATTTATTTTCCACCTTTACATATTGCTTTGTGGATGGTTTATTATTTCGCCTTATGGATGGTTTATTAGTTTGCCATACGTGAATCATACATTTAAAATAAAAAATGACCTAAGTACGAATATGCACAATTAAGAGAATACGGTTTTCTGTAGATGTAATATAATATGATCCAATAAGAAATAAGTAACTTATCCCAAACCCGAATCTCTATGTCTTAGTGGGCCGTCCCTTGGACGTTAAGCCTCACAAGACCCTAATTCTTGGAAAGAGCTAATCCAGGTGACGACTCCACACTAAGAGATGGGGGATTCGGGTTTGAACTGATCAAAAAAATGTTTTCGCTTTCTCTCTCAACCTTTTTTTTGGGTTCCCTGACTCGGAGCTTCTTTTTTTTTACAAAATCCCCGATGGACCGCGCCTCTCATCTCCGCTCACTCTCGGCCCACCGCTCTGTGTCGCTCGCTCATAGATTCCTATTCACAAAGCTAAGAGAGCTGAAGTAGATAGAGAGCTTGAAATTGTGGACTCCTCCGAAGATCAAGGATAATTACAACTTTTGTTCCTACCATGTGACAGTGGGTTATTGAAACAACAATTATAAAAGTTATTGAAAGCCATCCAGAAGTTAGTAGATGACAAGGTCATCCATGAGCCAACCTTGAAACCTAGCATAAAGATAAACCCTCTGCCTAAGTTTGAAGCAAAATTGGGGATGATTGACACCACTATAGAAGAGAAGAGAGTGTTCGAATGCATGTTAGAAATTTTAGTTGTGTTTATAATGGGCATCGAAATAGGTGTTGATCCAAACCATGTGATAAACTTGTTAGAAGTAGAATCAAGCAGTTGTGGCTTTGGAGGCAGGATCAAGAACATTAGCTTGAAGTTTAATCTTGATAGAATGCTAGTTTTCACCGATCAAGACCCTTCGTTGCTTCAATAAGGAAGCTTGAGACTTCATTTGTTACCCAACTAGATTCAAAAGAAGGGATATCTGACCAGGACCAGAATAGAGTGTATGTAATGGTAATAGGATCTTGAATAGACCTAGATGTGGTGATGGATGCTCTAGAGGCATAGTCTAGCAAGCGAGAGGTTTCAACACGGAGAGAAGTAGCTACCATCAGCTTCAGTTTTGTTGTAATATAGATGTTTGATGGGTCTGATGCGCAATCTTCCCATATTTTTAAGTTTTTCACCTTATATCGAGCTTAGGGCTTTCTTCCTACCATGATGGTAACTTTATTTCCCTGTTCTCTCATGGGAGTAGCAAGTGAATGGTATGAAATGCAGTTTGATGTGACCAAAAGTAAGCAGAACAGCATCTTCGTTGAATTCGAGGTGCAATTCTCATTTTTGAAAAGGTCTAGGCAATGTATGCTAACTTGTTTGCATGTAGACAGGGGTATAATGAGACATTCATGAGTTATTTTTACGATGGATGCTTATCCATGTGGTGATCCCAATGAAGCCGACGGAGCAAGCTTGTATCCATCTGATGCTAAAATGGGCGCATCGATGGTACCACCATCACCTCTATAAGAAGGTGATCAGATATTTTGATGAGCTTGCATACCACGTGCATCACGTAGACAAAGAGTGCACCCAACAAGAATAATCAATTCTTGTGGTGGGTTCTTGAATACCTTCTAACTCAGTTTTTAAAATGTCAACAAAGTCCAATCTTGAGGTAAATACGTAAACTGAAGGCAACCAGGATATGGAGATGGATCTTTTAGCTGAAATATTATCTATAGAAGAAGGAGATGAAGCCAAGAATGAGTTGATGGAAGTAGACTTGGGTAAGGCGCTTGAGCAGGTACAGATTGATCTGGATGCTTATGTGCTTAAGTTTTGTAGAAAGAGGAAACAAGATGATGTAGGTGAGATGATTGTGTATGAGAGGAAGCTAATTGACTTGGATACCTACCAACTTAGAGGGTACTAGGCCGAATCCAATGATAGTTATAACTAATTCTCATGGGAAACTCCAACTGAGACCCGAGTAAATGAGAACGAGGTGTTGAGGGTCACTCGAAGTGGAAGTCTTTTGAAAGGAAGAACTTGTCAAACTTAATAACTCTACTCCTAATGAGATTGCCAGAGAGCAACTAAAACAACTGCTTCCTCCAAAAGTGAGTGAATTAGATATTGATCTGCTAGTGAATCAACTCAAAGGCACTTAAGCTAAGTACCTAATATGGTAGTTGCTTGAGATTCCCAAGGGTATAGGTTAGGGTTAGTGAATAGGTTGATGGAAATGCCTGCAACACCATATACTTCAGTAGTTGAGATGTGTGCTATCATCAAAGAAGGGATTGCCCCTTGTAAGCTTTCGGCTATATCTTTTGAACAATCGGAGTTGCCACTAGAGATCAAGGCGCATAACACGACACTTTTATTAAAGTGTGAATATACGATCATTTTATTCCCTATGTGATGGTCGATGATGGGTCTGCTTTTAATCTATACCCAATAAAAAGTCCCAACCCATTTGGGACTAAATGAAGACATGATTGGAAAGTCTGATATAGTGATTAGGGCATATAATGACTCAAAACTTTGAGTCCGAGGTGACCACAGGTGAAGTAACACCTAAGGTTAAGTTCACAATTCTAAACATTCTAGTAACTTACTCCTTCCTCTTGGGTCGATCATGGATCCAAACTCTGGGTGTAGTCCCATCCACCCTCCATCAAAAGATCAAGCTCATTCATAACAACAAGCCAATTACCATTGAAGCCGATGAGGAATCTGCAATGGCTGCCGTAGCCTTTGAGGAGCGAGAAGCTCAGGGATTGAGAGTAGTAGTAACCATTGTAGAAAAGAAGAAGAAGCAAAGAACGCCTAAGGTATATTTTTAATTTCCTGGTAATCTTTGGAAGTTGATGAAGTATCAAGATTTTGTACTAGGGAAAGGGCTAGGCAAGAATCACCAAGGAATCTTAGAAACGATCTACCCCATCTTAATCACTCCTATGCTAGGGTTGGGATTTTCCCCGAAGCGTAAGATGTATAAGTAAAAGAAGCCAAGATTTTGCAACATGGTGATTATATGTGAAATTGAGGGGAGTAGGAGATATCTGGATGAACCCAAATTAGTGATTGTGAATGGGGAAGAAGTCAAAGGGTTTGAGATCTTTAATGATGTCTTCAAATTTGAAATTGGCAATTTGATTGAGCCATTCGAGGGGGTCACGCTATTTGATTTAGAGCTAGTGCTAGTTCTAGAAAAAGCAAAAGGCAAAGGCAAAAGTAGTAAAGTTTGTGAATCTGAACCCGAGGTGGAATTAGAGTTTGAAGATGCTATCACCATATTCACCAAGGCAATTTCTAAGCTCATGAGATAGGAAGATAGCTCCCGTGATAAGATAATATATGAATTCATCAAGCTCTTAGCTAAAAAGTTAGGTCAGATAATCTAGAAGAGATGGTGGCCACCGAGTCCTTTGAGGAAGCACCTTTGACCATCATGAATACTGCAACAACAACTCAAGACCCTCTGCATGTGGAGGATGAAATGATTGAGGATGTATGTTTTAACATTTCTAGTATTTTTTCATATCAACAACTCTACCTACAAGGCATTTTCTTCAATGAAATCTGATCGTTTTGCTTACTTATTTAATATTCTGCCAGATGGCACCAAGCATTCATGCAAACATACTCATAATATCTTAAACATACATGACACATTATTAAATGAAATTAACTTGGTTATAAATGAATCGCCAAAAATGGTGACGATTTCAAATGATTTTACTCCTAATGAAAAAAGAGAGATAATAAATGTACTTAGACATCACATGGTAGCTTTCGCTTGGCATACTATGACAAGCGTGGGGTTGACAGGCAGATTGCTGAGCATTACATCCCAACTAACCCATGATAAGACCAATCAAGCAAAAACTAAGTTGTTTGAGACTCGAATGGGATGAGAAGGTTAAAGTAGAGCTGATAAAATAGATTGAGGCTAAATTTCTAGAAGTGATTGACTACTAGAAGTGGTTAGCCAACATTGTCCTAGTCATGAAGAAAGATGGTAAGGTCAGAGTTTGTGTGGATTTCAGGGATCCAAATAAGGCCTCTCCGAAGGATGACTTCCCTCTACCCCACATCGATGTCCTAGTTGATAGCGCAGCAAAAACCACTATTTACTCTTTTACGGATAGATTCTCAGGTTATAATCAAATTCTGATGGCCATACTTGATAAGATTAAGACAGACTTCATAATTGAATGGGGGTATACTACTATAAGGTGATGCCATTTTGATTGGAAAATGCTGGGCAACATATCAGCGGGCCATAACTACTCTGTTCCATGACTTGATCCATAAGGAGGTGGAAGTCTACGTCAATCACATGCTAGTAAAGTTGTATACCCGAGAAGAACATCCAACTATGTTGGATAGGTTCCCAACAAGAATAGAATAGTAAAACATGTGCTTGAATTCGAAGAAATGTGTGTTTGGAGTGACATCCAAGAAGCTTCTAGGTCACATTGTGAGCCAGAAGGGGATTGAAATGGACTTAGATAAAAGAAAGCCATCAGAGAGATACTGTTCGAAAGGTATGGACTCTAATAACTCCTAGGATTTTTTATTTGATAATGAAGCCAAAAACCTTGTCTCCCACTTTCCTAATAATAAGATATAAGTTTAAAATACAAATAAACTACTTATCTAAATAGAAAAATGGTGACCACTGCAAGTATACAGTTACAATGGAGTTTTAAAAGATATCAATCCCACAGGGAAGGACTAGCTTTAAAGATCAACAAGATAAAAGGATTAAAGAAAATAAAATATTTTTGGATTTTAGTTGGGAGGATTAGAATGATGAATGGATAGATATATGTATGGAGGACTAGAGATTCAAAATATATAGATTTTTCCTATGAAATAAGTATAGCAAAGAAAACATGCAAGTTCAACAAAGTTATTACGTTCACTAGACTAATTTAACATAATCGGTTCTAGACACTCAGATGTTCAATGATTCACCGTAGAGCAACACATGAAATGACTTCTCTAAATCTAGTGCAAATGAATTCAGATGATTATATAAACCTAGATAACAATATTACTATGCTTAGTATGGGTTGCTCTCACATAGCCATATTTATCTAGTTACCATTCTAAAAATGTTGGCTCACTAAATAGCATTAAAATCACAGATCCAGTGATTATACACAATCTCGTTAACCCCAAAACTACTTTTAAAGTTAAGTCAAAGGCATATAGACTCAACACGAAATTCGCATAATGACACATAGACATATCATAAACTTCGAAATAGAAAGTATAAGTAGAAAGCAAAGCAAAGTTGTAAGGTATGCAAGTGAAAGCTAAAGTTGATCAAACCGTATCCACTCTTTAATGGGAGTTGTGAATTCCCGCAATTCCTACGTCTGCTCTGAATTTAGTCTCGGTCCGTACAGAACCTCCACTAGGATGCTATTCTTTTTGAATATCGAACAAATGAATGTTGAAGAATGAAAACTTTTATTGATAAGTGATTTGCAAGTACACTTATACAATAATCGCTCGAATATGTAGAGAAATCTAGTGATCGAAATAAGGATTCGAATCACTTAAACATTTTCTCGCTAACACTTATGAACATAGTGAAAACTAAATAATTTCACTCTCTATCTACGCACACACTATATCTCTCACTTTTTCTAATTCCAATGCCACGAAATTTGTGAGGTTTGGATCCCTATTTATAGAGTTCGAAGGGTTGCGTCTATCCAAACGAAGAGTTGTGTCCATTGGTAAAAGATTGCATCACTTCATTATGATTGGTTTAGAAGCTTTAATCTTATCCACAATGGATAGGCATCTATTCATGATTGGTTCACTTCTGATAAGTGTCTTTTTGTTGGTAGTTGATAGCGGTTGATCATTCTTATATGGCGGTTGGTAGTTAAGAATATTTGACCAAAAACAGTCCAAGTCGCGACCGTGATATACAAGTCATGATCGTGAATCTTTGTTTGATAATTTTCTGCTTCTGAAGTGTATCAAGTCACGACCCCTAATTGTTGTCATAACCGTGAATTGCATTTTTCTTCAAAATTCTTCATGTAACTTCACCGATCTTGGATAGCTTTGATCCTAAGCCAAATCTTTAAGTTCCACGCATCTTTTGGCACTTTTTCACTCTTTTTACATAGAATTCCACTTTAGATCATTTTACTCCCAAGATTTACCTAGTATCTGCATTTGCACAAAAAACAACTTCATACCACGTGAAATCTTTTATATGAAGTATAAAAATGACTTGAACTATAGTGTTTAGTGTGTAAAATTATATTGATAATAAGTGTAATTATACACTTATCACACCCCCACACATAACTTTTGCCTTGTCCTCAAGGTAAATTCAACAGAAGTATATAAATTGGTAATCAAGTTCGCACCTCATTTGGTAAAAGACTATTGCAGTGAGTACCACATTCCCATGTTGTATAAGATTCAAGTAGAAGCCTGAAATTTCCCACAAATTTGTAATGTGCAATTTATATAGTCTAGTTGCATACCTTTATTCTTCATGGAGAGTCAACCGAATCGCATCTTTATATAAGCGTTATATGCATACTCGAATATTTCCTTCTCTAAAGCATAGTATAAAGTATAAAGGACATAGAAAGCACACTTTGATTAATTTTCTCTCAAGGCATTTTTAGGTAACCTAGGATGCTAAAACACTCTCAGTGGTTGCATTTTATGCTCCATACCACTCTCCCATTTTTTTAGTGGTTGCATTTTATGCTCCATACCACTCTCTCATTTTTTTACTTTTAAGCATATGTTTTTGAAGTACTTTGTACTTTGCACCCATTTTTCGTGCTATGCTTTCTTTTCTGTTTTCACTCAATGAATGGTTGTAGTTTCTGCTCCATACCATACCTCACCTTTTGCATAACTCATTGATTATCCTCTCTTTCTTTTAATTTTTTCACTCTTGATACCCTCATCCTTTATTGATCAATTTCAAAGTATTATGGCTATAGTTTCCCATCACTTTAAACACACTCAATACTTATAGGACTTATTCGAGATTTGCATATAAAACTCATAGTAAGAATACCACTAGATATTACTCCACTTAAAATTATCGGAAGCATTAAACTAAATCTATATAACTTATACTAATTCATGTTGCATTGAAATATATATCGAAACTTACTTGGAATGTTGTTATCAAATGTTACTCACCACTCATCCTTGCCAAATTGATAAATGTTGTGCACTAACATCAAACTTGAATTACCTAACACTCACAATAACCTTGGACAAATGTTAGTAAAGTATAAGAATGGATAATGTATAAATTACAAAAATTTTCAAATTCTTAGATTTTTTTAATTTTATTCAATTGTTTTGGATTTTTTGGGATATTTACAAATGCCCTCCACACTTAAAGAACACAATGTCCTCATTGTGAGACATTCAATAAAAATAAAAAAACTAAAGCTAAAGCTAGTCTAAAAATAGAATTGAAAAAGAGAAAGTAAATTAAAGAATAAACCTGTTTTTATTAAGGAGGAGAATCTAGGGCCCATGTTGCGATCACGAAGGCCTGTTGTGATCGTGACTTCCTTAATCACAGAAACAGTAGGTTTTGAAACCTAATATTCACGAGCACGAGATGTATGTCGCAGTCGTGATCTTCTTTAATTCTTCAAATTCTTTAAATATTAGACTTTGTACCTAGAAAAACTTAGAAAAATAAACGTATTAAATATAATTGCTCATTCTGCGGCAATTTGATCTCTAGAACGCACTTGCCTTCCCTAGCAATGGTGCTAAAAACTTGTTCACAAGGTTTCAACTCTAATAACTCCTAGGATTTTTTATTTAATAATGAAGCCAAAAACTTTGTCTCCCACTTTCCTACTGATAAGATATAAGTTCAAAATACGAACAGGTGTTGTTAGTACCGCTTATCTAAATAGAAAAATGGTGACCACTGCAAGTATACAGTTACGGTTTAGTTTTAAAAGATATTGATCCCACAGGGAAGGACTAGCTCTAAAGATCAACAAGAAAACGGAATAAAGAAAATAACATATTTTTGGATTTTAGTTGGGAGGATTAGAATGAAGAATGAATAGATATATGTATGGAGGACTAGAGAATCTAAATATATAGATTTTTCTTGCGAAATAAGTATAGTGAAGAAAACATGCAAGTACAACAAAGTTATTACGTTTACTAGACTAATTTAACATAATCGATTCTAGACACTCAGATGTTTAATGATTCATCGCAGAGCAACACATGAAATGACTTTTCTAAATCTAGTGCAAATGAATTAAGATGATTATATAAACCTGGACAACGATATTACTATGCTTAGTACGGGTCGCTCTCACATAGCCACATTTAGAAAGTTACCATTCCAAAAATGTTGGCTCACTAAACAGCGTTAAAATCATAGATCCAGTTATTAAACACAATCTCGTTAACCTCGAAACCACTCTTATAGTTAACTCAAAGGCATATAACTTGATTAATATAAAAGACTCAACACGAAATACGCATTATGACACATAGACATATCATAAACTTCGAAATAGAAAGTCTAAGTAGAAAGCAAAGCAAAGTTATAATGTATGCAAGTGAAAGCTAAAGTTAATCAAATCATATCCACTCTTTAATGGGAGTCGTCAATTCCCACAATTCTTGCGTTTGCTTTGAATTCGGTCTCGGGCCATACAGAACCTTCGCTAGGTTGCTATTCTTTTTGAATATCGAACAAACGAATGTTGAAGAACAAAAACTTTTATTGATAAGTGATTTGCAAGTACACTTATACAATAATAGCTCGAATATGTAGAGAAATCTAATGATCGAAACAAGGATTCGAATCACTTAAACATTTTATCGCTAACACTTATGAACGTAGTAAAAACTAAATAATTTCACTCTCTATCTACGCACACACTATATCTTTCACTTTTTCTAATTCCAATGCCACGAAATTTGTGAGGTTTGAAGCCCTATTTAAAGAGTTCGAAGGGTTGCGTCTATCCAAACGAAGAGTTTTATCCATTAGTGAAAGATTGCATGACTTCATTGTGATTGGTTGAGAAGCTTTAATCTTATCCATAATGGATAGGCATCTATTCATGATTGTTTGACTTTTGATAAGTTTCTTTTCATTGGTAGTTGCTGGCGGTTGATGGCGGTTGATCATTCTTATATGGCGATTGGTAGTTAAGAATATTTGACCAAAAATCGTCCAAGTCATGACCGCGATATACAAGGTTACGACCGTGAATCTTTGTTTGATAATTTTCTACTTCTGAAGTGTATCAAGTCGCGACTGTGAATTGTTGTCATGATCGTGAATTGTGTTTTTCTTCAGAATTCTTCTTGTAACTTCAGCGATCTTCGACAGATTCGATCCTAAGCCGAATCTTTAAGTTCCACGCATCTTTTCGCACCTTTTTCACTCTTTTTACACAAAATTCAACTTTAGATCATTTTACTCCCAAGATTTACCTAGTATCTGCATTTGCACAAAAAACAACTACATACCACGTGAAATCTTTTATATGAAGTATAAAAATAACTTAAACTATAGTGTTTAATGTGTAAAATTATATTGATAATAAGTGTAATTATACATTTATCAGATACCACTACCAAAGATAAAAAAGAAGTCTATTCGTTTGTGGGATCTCTATAGTTTTTTAATAGATTCATCGCTAGGCTCACTACAATTTGCGAGCCAATTTTGAAGCTATTAAGAAAAGTCTAGCTAGTGGTCTAGAATTAGTAATTCCAAATCGCTGTTGACAAGATCAAGTGATATTTGGTGAATCCACCAGTTCTTCGCCCACCGGTACCATGGAAACCATTAATCTTGTACCTGGTAATTGAATAATAATCAATTGGAGAAATGTTGGTTCAAGGGCACGAGGATAAGCATAAACATGTGGTATACTACCTAGGTAAGAATATGTTAAAATAGGAGTCTCGATATACTTTGGTGGAGAAAACATGTGCCACGATGGTTTGGCATACGAAGAAGCTACGCCATTACTTCCAATCCTACAAAATCTAGGTGTGAGCACGGGATTTTGATCCTCACTCGTGAGTTTAATAATCAAGCTATAATTTATTTTCCTTTGCTAGTCTTTAACTTTAACAGGGTCTCGGAGGTCCTCGGGAGAAGCATTCCTCGTTTCTTTCAAACCTTAGGCAGTTTTTCTTACTCAGACCAGTCAAAGCTGGGATAAAATTAAGCGTAATGCCCATACCGATGTGACAACATCGGTATTGTCATTGGTAACATAAGTGTAAGCATTGTAATACTAACACCGATATTGCCACTTCAACTATAACTAAGCCCAATTTAAGCCAAAATTAGACCAAAAGCTAACACAGATACTGATGTTGCTAACACCGACATCGACGTCCAACACTGACATCGATGTTGCCAATACTGACACCGATGTTTCCAACATCGAGAGATTGAGCCTAGTTCGGACAAAAATCAAACCTAAAAGCCAACACCAACACCGATGTCGCAATAACAACATCAATGTTACCAAAATTAACACTTTCGTCGCAACATCGACGTCGATGTTGTCAACATCGACACCGATGTTGCCAACACCAGCATCGATGTTACCAACATCAAGAGACTGAGCCCAGTTTGGGCCAAAATCAAACCTAAAAGCCAACATCAATATTGATGTTGCGAACACCAACACTGATGTTGCCAACATCGAGAGACTGAGCCTAGTTCGAGCTAAAAAAATACTTAAAAGCCAATGCCAATGCCGACATTGTCAACACCGATACTGATGTAACCAACATCAGTATTGGCATTGCAACATCGATACCAATATCGTTGAGTCAACAGTAGCAAAATTGTAGAATTTTGAGAATAATGGATGCAATAGCTCTCTTGAGCCCTTGTACCCATGGTTGACCTCTCCAATAGTTGCACACTGTAGGGTGGCTAGAGAGGATCCTCCTCCCTTGGATTAGGGAGGTAAAAAGGTGAAAATGATGGTAAATAATGATGAATTTTTGAATTTGGATTGAAGGGAGCTCTCCTACAAAAGGAGGGCTCATATTCAGTTTGGGGGGAAACTTATAGCTCAATTCTGAAGAAGGAAGTAGAAACAAAGGAGCTCTACTTATTTCAAAAGGAAATTAGCATTTGTATGGGTTTTAAGTTAGTTTTGAGGTGTAATCACTAAGTTTAAGCCGCATTTTCTCTAAAAGAGTTGAGGAAAGTTCATAGGAAGGGTATGAACTTGGGATTTCTAGGTTTTCTCTAGGCAATCTTGAGGTTTAGACTCACCAAAAATCAAAAGTTAAAGGAAACTATTATATTTAGCTTATGTTACTTTGTGTATCTTTGCTAAATTTTAACTCAATAAAACTTAGTGAAGAAGTCATCCACCTAATCTCTAGACACTCAAGAGTCAATATACTTTCAATTCGGAGAGTAAAACTTGTCCAGCACCTTGGTTTTTCTTAAGCTGATTCACTACCTCACACGAAGAAAGAAACAAAGAGGGCTTCTTGGAGGAGCTTTGCGGATCTCAAAGAAGTGGATACTCGACTACGGGGTGAGCTTTTGAGTTCCCAGAGTTGTGTCTCATATTTATTGGATGATTTGATATTATTTGTAAAATGTTTAAATTTTTGTGATTTTCCCTTTGTATTCTAAAAATTTCAAGCAACGCTGATGACGGTGTTGGTGTTGCAATGCTGACATCGACATTGCAATGTTGACGTCTGTGTTACCTTTATTTTCTAGAACTTAATTTTACATATTATGCACTAATGATGGTAATTAACTAAAAATGACTTATTAAATGAACATACTGAGATGCAATTTTCATACATATTCTGAGGGAAATTAACATTTAAACTGTGGTTTCCTCTTAACCGAGATAAAATTATTACCATGTCAGAATTCCCCCGGAATATATACGAAAGAAAAACATCTATGTTCATGGGCCTAGAATTGTTTACGATTTCAACGTATTTGTGAAAAATTAAGTTTCAACTAGGTAACCTTAACGAAGGGAAAGCCGCCTCATTCCCAGATATCCGACCCGACCAAATTCACATGTGGCATTTTCATTAATAAAATGAGCAACATATTTGTGTCAAAATGGATAATTTTTTATAACAAAAATCATGAGCCTTTGTCAGCACTTCTTATTTAACTCGACCACACGGGTCTTCCAAATATTCAAACCGAACATACTTGGTGCATTGGCACATACTTGTGTTGTGAAAATATATTGTGCTAACCTTTATGGATGCAAGTAGATTAGGTTAGATGTATTTTAGGATTTATTTTCCTTCGGGTATCGCACTTCAATAAAAATTATGTATTTGTTAAATCGGTTGTATAATAGGATATGGATGTATTCATTTACCTAGATCTGATGTATTTTAGGTAATTTGAATTCCCCATCCCTAAAATATGTAAATAATCCCCCAGACTAGGTGCATTTACTTTCCTACGTGTTTACTTTTTGCACTTATTTATTGCCTTCCGTATGCATGCTACAATATGACTCGAAAATGATCTAGAATGGGATATCACGATATTGGAATATGGTAGCCACTTACCTAATATGACTTAAATAATGATGAAATAAGTAACTCATCCAAATCTCTATACTATGGTATCGTTTAGGCTTAACAGATCTAGGATGTATCGAATTCTGGGAAGAGCTGATCCGGGTGGCAACTTTATATAACGTAGGCTAGTGGTTTATGCCTCGAGTCTTTGGAATCCTTTCCACAACCATAAGACATTTTTCGAAAACCCCCACACCCCTTATCACGAGGCCGGTGCCTCGCAGTGACCACGCGGGTTTAATGTCATCCGCTCATAGTGGTGAATCTACTGGGGATTTCTTCTTTCTTTTTAAATTTAAAAGTTTTGAAGATTTTTTATGAGTTATTTAAAATTCGTTATTTAATTCAAACCATTTTACAAGACTTTGATATTCCACAAAGCATATGCATTATACGGATTAGCCATCATGGTTAGGGCACCTTATTTTACTAAGAAGCTTGCGAAAGTATCCTTTGCGACCCCTTGGCTATCAAAGGTTCTTAGCGAGTGGATCACTTGTTGCCATACTGCATGGACCCTCTTGAACCTATTTAGGAGAAAGGGAGAAAGTGTATCTTAGTGTGACAAGAACCTTCTACATCAACAACCCATTGACCAAACTCATATAAGGAACCATAGACACTTCCACTAAGTTTACCAAAACAAGATGCATTTATTTTCATGCAGGAACGAACCTTAATATCCTTGCGATGTTAAGATGAACCAAACTTAGAATTAGAAGCTTACCCATTACGCGTGGGAGATATAAGGTTGGATGAGATATGTTGTGTGCTATGTGCTATGTGCTCACCTTCACATCATGCATTCAAACAAGCATTTCTTTATGGCATCACACTAACCACAATCTTTGTGCAGACACTAATATGCACACACACATGCTATGTTACGCTTAGTGTTACACTAATACTAATCACCTAGTTTTAGAAGATGTGCCAAGATAGTGTCACCTAGGATTAGGACCACAACATAGAGGTGTCTCGAAGGATGCTTGAACCTTTACCCAAATGGGGCAACATACCCATTACCCAAGAGATGGTATAAAGAAAATGTATAACACACTATTTACCTGACCCCTCAAAATCTATAAGGATCCTGTTACTGCATGGATAATATGGCAGAGCTACCAATACTGTGAGCCTTGTAATAAGGCCTCGACATCACATGGACATCACCTTTAAAGTTGGCACTTGATGACTTCATTTACATCATAATCAACCTGCCAAATACATGATCATTGCTCATACATATGCCATACATGATCTGATCTCTGGTTTAGAGAAGGATTGATCATCACCTTGTCAGAGTCTCTCATATCGTGGCTAGGCAAGGAAACGTATCATCTCAATAGGAGGGTGTGTCGTACACCTATTCGAGCAAAGATTTAGGTTCCAAGTTAGGTTCAGGAAAAAGGTTCGACTTGAGCAGGGATTAATTCTTAAGCATAACCAAATCCCAAGATGACAACACAACCAAGGGCCATTTCGCTCACCAGGGGCCTTTAGTCTAGACTCAGGGCCAATAACAGAACATCAATGAAGAACTTTCAAGTGCACTTGAAGCTTTTGTCGATAGTGAGCAGTTTGTTTAGGCCATTCAGCATCAAGCTCGACCAAGATATATGGAGGATTGTAATTTGGATCGATTGTGAGATTCCAAAAATGCTAGGAATGGCCAACCCCCCACTAATGGCCATCCTTAGGCGAGGAGACCATTTTCCTTTTGTTCGCCACTTTTCTACTGATAAGTTTAATCAATAATAGTTCCAAAATCTCGTGAACTATTAGCTAATAACTGCACCAAAAACTTGTTCACAAATAAATGTAGGTGTTGTCAATACCTCTTATCACATAGAAAAATGATGATAACTGCAAGTATACAGTTGCGATGTAGTTTTAAAAGATATCGAACCCACAGGGAAGGAACC
>CATIWQ010018430.1:0-54020 GCA_949673415.1 Euphorbia schlechtendalii | reverse complement strand
TATAGAGAGAGAGAGAGAGAGAGAGAGAGAGAGAGAGAGAGAGAGAGATTACAATATTCATAAAGGGGATCGTATAACTATATTCCTATAATCAAGGCTACAATCAAAACTAGATTCTAACATAAACTGCTTCATTGGCTGTAATTCATAAAATGTAATTATGAATTTAAAAGGAATTAATAAGATAAACAATACATGCTTAGTTAGAACAACAAAGAATAATAGACAAATATTTTGAAATCGTTTTACAAAATGTAAATGTGAAAAATTAAAAAGGGCCATTTCGCATTGCTTTCGGAAAGTTGTTGTCCCGGTAAAAGCTTTTTGGGACACCAACTGTCAAAGGCATGCATAATTGTCAATTTACAACACCGTTTGATGGTGAATGGCTAGTTTGATTGCTAAAACAAGCACATTAAGTGACAAGACAGTTTGATTGCTAAAACAAAAGATGGAGTAACTAAATATCAAAATGCAAAAGAAGACTCAAACCTGAATGGAAGCATATTCCGTACTTTGGGAGCAACAGGCATATCGGTGAAAAGTGAAGTAGCAAAGAATGAAATACGTCTCCTAGCATCTATGTTAGCAGGTATGTCCATGGCTTCATCTTTCACAGTAAGCAACAAGTGTAGACGCTTAATCTGCCAATTTCAAACAGTTTACAAATCTCATATTCACATTTTAAATCACAGTTGCATGCAATATTACTACCAGAGAAATTGTCAGTGAAAGCTGAAGCAGGAAAGAATGAGATACATCTTCTAGAGTAAAAATAAGCAATATCAGGTATATCAATGGCATTTATCTCAACCAATAATCAGCAAATGATGATGCTCAAAACACCATCCTCTGTACCTCAGAGTTCAGTAATTCTATAACACATACTTGCATGAAAATTCAATACAATGTGCATGCTAATACTTGTAAATATGCATGACATTATAATAATATAGCATCAAGTTGAGCAATAATCATCTAATATGATACTAAACAAGTGCATAAGCATAGCTTAGCTATTAGCATACACAAACAAAACCAATCTACACTAGTGTTCAAATCATGTACCAAACAACCCACAAAATTAAGTTATATCTCATTCATCTACTCCAAAAGAATAATATGAGATTTTACAGGACAAGTTTAATAAACAAAAGATGGATGTTAGGATTTATCATTCAAAAAAATATGAAAAAATCCCTTCATTCTGTTGAGTGTTCACTTCAGATAGGAAGAAAACGGTTCATGCAAAAAAATCACCTTTTCATTGAGAGGGCCAGTATCTGGTAATGGAAAATGGATACAACTATCAGTAGCTGATTCGAATATCTGAGGCTCAATTTCTCTAGAAAAGTAAACAGAGTCGTCCTCCTCCTGCTGGGGTAAACTAAGCAAATCCAATATCCTGTGCACAAGGAAAAGACAACCAAGACAAATGAACCATTCTCACGTGCTCTATAAGTTGATCAATTTCATATTACAAACCCTCTCAGAGAACGAACTCATACCTTGAGCCATTTGCCATCATATCATTTGTTACAAGCTCAAAGATATCTTGGAGAACTCTGACAACATCACCATGGTGGTTTTCATTTCCCTCAACCTTAGAGTTTCCATAAAATAAATGATTAGGTTCTGGAGGAAATATAAGCAGTCTATATCAATAGTCTAGCTTTAGGAAAGCATGTTACCAGTAATTCAACTAATTCAGTGCATTTTTCTTGTAAAGCTGGGACCTCACTCATTTTAAAGTCCTTGAGAAGACGTGAATTTCCAATACTATCCTCGATTTCACTGAATATGCCGGATACAACCCTGAAAAGGATCCATGTAATGTCATAATCTACATAAGAAATTAAAATAGAACCAGACCATGCTACTGCATTGCATTTTCCTAACACTAAACTTTTGTAAAAGTTTGATAGGATCCGTTTGACTCTACATCTAACATTCTAAGATTAAACAAAATTTAAAAAATTATAAATCATCTCCATTACCTTTTTTCTAGATCTCCGACAACAAGAACATCAAGGACAAACTTAAGTGACTCATAGCACTCCTTTACAGCACAGTACATATACTTGTCTTTTCTAATCTTTTTCACAAGAAGCTCATCCTTCCCTTTAAAATCTCTTGCCATAGTTATTGCTGTTGAAAACTGTAATTAGGGAGTTAGTTTAAAGGTGAACAAAAAGAGGAAAATACAGGTGGTCTAAAATCATATACCAAACCTTATTTGCCAGGAAAAAAATTGGCCATCTAACTTCGCCAGTAAATAACTCTGAAGAGATGGGTATTGTCATTAAATCCAACTCCCTGTAAAAGAAAATATAATAGCCAATGGTATGTTTCAGTACATTAACATGGACTACTATCCAAGCAATACAAGAGTAATACCTGTTGCTTATTAAGTCCTCTTTCCGGAAAGTACTTATTATTTGGTTCCACACAAGTACAAACTTGGGGACCTCGTTTGTCGCTGTTTGGGACACCTTGAAAGTAGAACCAAATCAATTCATGTGTTAAGAAAACAAAAAAAATCATATTATCTATGAGTGACTATGCAAATTTGAAGCCTCATACCTTGCGAAATCCCTTGCTAAAAAAATTTCTTCCAGCTTTTTTATCATTTTTTGTTGAGGGTGGGATTAGACAAGCATTGAATGCAATAGGCAAAGTATCGAACCTACTTTTGAGCATTCCCAACGTACGAATCTAAAAAAAAACAAGTGAGTATATTGCCATATTTTTTTCCATATAAAAATAGCAATTTACCTCTCCAAGATGATGCATTATGCCGTAAAATCCTCCAAAAATTGTACAGAACACAGAATACCAGATTTGTGTGTCCATGAAATACACCTTGCACAAATTGATAAACACAAACAAAGTCAGCCACCACAAATCACACAAATAATTGTATTTAGTCAAATGAGAAACTAGATTAATTTTAATGTATGTATAGATCATTATCACCATTTGGCAGGACCTTTTGCAGCTTACAAAGTGATTGTAAATGTTTCTTTACATTCACTATTTTTAAGCAGAGCAATGTTAATATAGTGTGTGATTGACGAGACCTTATTTGTTGTATATATACATGTAATCGTTGTGCAATAAGACAGGACATCTTGTTGTTAATGTCTAAACACAACCAGTATATTTTTATTCATTTTTATCATTATTATTTTGTAAGTTTTATACACTTCTTTGAAACATTTCTTAATTTATAATTATATAGTCGAGAATACTCTTCTTTTAATCTAGCCAACTGGTTCGAAATTTATATAATCAAGAGGACTAGCTATGCATACTTTCAATACCTAAACTAATTACTGAACCTTTCTTCAATATCATTATTTGTCAACTACTATTAATATCATTCTGAAAGAGTAAGAAATGAACATAATAATTTTTATTTATAGTTCCATATGAAAGTAAAAACTACTGATAGCTTGTGTTATATTTAAGTACAGTAAGATATACAAATTTAGGGTAGCTTTTGATTTGAAATTATCTTCAACTGAAAAAATGTAAAAAGAATTAGTATATTGAATGTCATATAGCTTCTCTAGAAATCCCAAACAAGACTTTCATGCACAAAAAAAAGTAACCAATACGAAACAAATATTTTTCCATTTTGAAAATGAAAAATGGAAAGCTAAGGAAAAGTAAACAGATAACTGTAAAACAAAAGGCTAACAGAACTTACTACTATGACAGGAGCCCATATTGCCACAATTGCCCCAGCATTACTCTTGACTGAAATAAGAAAACAAGAAAATATCAGATAAAATTATGTTGCAGAGAGATACAAATTTGTTAAAGCTAAGAAGAAACCTGTACCTTTAGGGAAAAGTTCATGCCAGTCGTAATATTCCACACCAATGGTTAGGATGAGTCTTGTTGGTTTAATAAGTGGCTTTATCTGCATTTTTTATGACACCAAAAAAAGGTGATTTAATTTCAGGATACTGATTAGGATTATGCCCTTTTAAGGGGCAACATCCCTAAACAACATTCTTTCTGACCCAAATTAAACTAAGAAAAAACATGGAAGCGTTTGTGCATCAATTTTCTTAATTGTTTCAGTCTTGATGGATTTAAAAGAAACGGTTGCTGTTATTAATTTTTCACATCTGTAGACTTGTTTTTAACAGAGAAGTAGTTACATATCCTCACAAGTTTAGTGAATAAATAAGAATCTCTATAAGCAAGCCCAGAAACACTAACCTCAAAGATGTAACTGAACAAAAATTTGCTTGATAGTACTAGTACCCAGAACAATGTATATCTACAAGGTAAAACATAGTTCTATAAAAAGGAAGATTTCATGCAAAAAAAAAGTTAACCAAAAAATGCCACAGAAAAGTGTGATATACTTGAATACTGAAATTTGTGTTTCTTGCATTCCACGTCCAACATATAATCTTGGCTGCTCAATAAAAGGATTTTTGGTTAACAATCAGTACACAAGGATGTAAGAAAAACAATAAACTTGGGCCACGTACCGTATAAACACAATAAAAAAACCTATCCTATATGGAAAAGAGCCCTAGTAAATTGCAAGTCAAAAAGAAATATACCATATTAACCAAAACGATTATTAATCAATACACAACCAAGCTCCTTACTTGGGAAAAAAAAAAGATAACTCCATCCAAGAAAATTAAGATCTTATTTTTTTATTCTAAATGTACAATTGTAACAACAAAAATACAGATATGAAGAAAGGAGTTGACATGAAAGAGAGCTAGGTACATATTTATTCCAGTAACGAAATAAAAATGCTATTTTTTGCTTATTTAATCACTTACTGCTTCACATCAAAACAATTTATTAGATTATGCTTCTAGCATATATTTTTATTCTTTGGACATTGAAATTTCATTCTAACTAACACTTCCTATACACTTTTTTATTCAGCATGGATTAGTTGCTGAATGCCTGAATGGAAATTATGTTCAATATCTAACTTATTTATAAAATGAATCCATGCCATCTTGTTACTTCCATAGATTTACTTATTTCACTTCCCAAATAGAATTTGAGAAAGCATTGTTTTAATATAGGCCATCACTTAAACCTAAACACAAACTTTTGCAAACATCTGAGTTTAAAATCTGAGGAACCTTACCTGAGTCCACCAAGACAAAACTCTGCATAGGCGATTGTTTGAGATCTCAATATATTTACTAACAACAGGGACAAAAAATAAGACCATCTCAATAGCATTAGTCGTCAGGTAAATTGCAACTGCTACCATGTAAGATGAGAAACACAATTGGCCAAACCAACTTCCGTATTGCTTGGAATAACAAGTGTATTTTCTTCTAGATTTAGCATAAAATACAGGAAGAACAATAGTCCATATCGTTGCAAATGCCAGCTTCAACAATTGCTTCGTCTTCCTAGAAATATCCATTGTAAGCCTAGCTTTCCATGTAAAGGCAATTTCCAAAATAGCTGTAACCAAAATATGTTTGACTTAAAACTCTAGCAAGCTTGAATACGTAAAAATTTGATAAATAGTCTCATGAACACAATGACTGCATATATCATGGATAAAGAGAGGATAATTATTGCATTACCTATACATTTTCAAAAGCATTATGTTTATATAATAATAAAATAAAAAACTAAATTTTACTGGAGAAGAAATGTGCTAGTGCTGTAAAAAGCAGAAATGACTGTCATGGTGAAACATAGAATCTTCAACTTATGCTAGATAAAAAATTAAGCTTCATACCAGACCAGATGTTGATATTTATTAATCACCATTGAACCACCAAATTGACAAAAATTGCTAATTTGATGGAACTTTGTAAAACAGTAAAAACAAAAGGAAATGGAAAAGAAGTGTTAAAATACTTTAACTTGAACATAAAACAGCACACTATGTAAAGGTGGAAATGAGCTACGTACATACAAGTCATAAATGAGTCAGCAAGTAATGGTCGAAACATGACTTACTGCCCAATTGTGTATCACAGACATATGTTATAAACACAAAATCCATCACACCAATAACTAACAACCTTCGATAATTAAACATATATGGCCAGTTCAATTAGTTTTGACAAAGTTAATTAAGTTTTTTTATCAAAAAAACAAATATAAAGAAAATTCTTGAAATGGAAAATATCGGTACTTTTCTCATTTTAATACAATAAATAACATTTTCACATCAATATTACAAATTTTTCATTCTACCACACGGTCCATACCTTGTAAGAGTTTTAGAATTGCTGACGTTATGAAAATGCTCATGATGTCTTCAAATACTTCTGCATCAACTATTTCAAGTGGAGATTTCAAATCATGGCAAGCCATGATTATCATTGCCTACAAACGTGTTCATAAACTTTACGAGCAACACAAAAAAAAATGGAAGTAATATCATTGCCTACAAACGTGTTCATAAACTTTTATGAGCAACACAAAAAAAATGGAAGGATATCAGTTCTGTGGTAGTTGCAAAAACCTGAAGGGATAATATAAAAAAGCTCCACATTCTATCAAAACTCCTAAATATTTGCCAAAATGAACGAATCTCTACAAAATTGGTCTTTCCAAGCCATCTGGGTTCACGTTTTTCCACGAAATCCTGTCATTAAAGTAAATTACTTAATTATTCCAGTATCCGCGAAAGGAAATTGTCAATACAGATAAGTTCAACCATGGTAGGTTTTATCGTCCTTGCTTTTAGCCAGGTCTTTTTTATTTGGCATTAAAAAAAATGAAATGCCCTCAGCTAGTGAAAACCCTTCAAATTCATCAGAAAACATTGAAGTTATACGAAGTAGCACGGAAATGGGAATGGAACCTTTCCATTTTGTGGAATCGCACACCGGAAACATCAAATATAACAAGAATCCAAGTTTCCGAGGTGGAAACGGAAACGGGGAAACGTATAACTTGACAAGAAACAATTTTTCTACGTATCACCATTACATTCATTAGTCAAAAATCCATCTTCTCCAATTTTCCTAGCTAGGACGAGTTAAAGTAGAGTTTATTCATTCAAGACTGCCAACCATGACATGGAAGCAGGATGGTCACTACTTAAAGTTTTAAAATCAAGAAATAAAAGGTCTCAATCAAGGCTGTGAAACCACCAGTTGCTCATGTACGAATGAATATGTATGTATCTATGCACCCAGTTCAAAACCATTGGCCTAGAATCTAATGAATGCATTTAATATAGCTTCCAATTGTTTATTTTTGAAAATCAGTTGCTAAAGAGATATATGGAGAGAAAGACGGGTAGAGTGGAGAATGTAATATACCCCCTGTTCGTCTTCCTCCTTCAGTCCCATTTCTTCATCATTATTCTCTTCTTGATTCTTCTTTTCATCCTTAGTTCGTTTATCTTTATTTTTAACTGGCGACTTTATACAAAAGAAATCATGATCCAAACGCATCGGCCAACCAATTTGGAAACAATCAGCAGACCTGCAGAAATATAGTATCTAAGAAGACATACTCAGAGACTTAACTTCTTGGAATTAATGTAACATAAAAGTTCAATCCAACCAGAAATACTCATTCAGATCATCATAGTTTCTCCATGTTGAATGGTCAGCCGTCCCAGTTTTGGTTTTCTTAGCTTCCTTCAGTTTTTTAATAGTAAATTAGATACTCAATAGTAGGACCTCTAAAGCTATTTTAAATTATAAAATTACAAAAGTACCTCATATATAACTTCGTATATTGGGGTAACAACATTTTTAAGAAAAGACTCGAAACCTCCTCCATAAGCTGGCATAACCTTCTCCCCACTTGTAAAACTAACAGCTTGGGTTAATGCACCGTGTAATTCATAAGCCATCTGAAAGTAAAAAAGCTTATATATGATTTAAAAACAAAGTATGCTCGCTATTTTAAAGAAATGTCAAGAATATAGTGAAATAAATAGTAATAAAATAATAGCAATAATAATAATAACACAATAATAATCATAATAATTATATTAATACTATTAATAAAACAAAAAATAATACAAAAATGCAAAATAAAAATTACATCAACTTGACAAAATCTGGAACCTAGATGATGTGCTTGCTTCTATTTTGAATTAATATAAGAAACTTCTTTTTTAAGTTGCAGCATTATTCTATACATAATCACGACCAGTGCAAATAGCTCACAGAAAAGTAGCTGAAGGGCCACAAATTCTTACAAGACCACTTGCTTGCACAATATATACTTAATGATACATCTATTTTCAGAAATTGAAAAAAAAGTTGGAGTCCTCATCACGTAATTGTCGTGAAAATTTTTCTAGTTTTCAACTATACGATCAGAACCTAGGAAGCACGGAAACTCCTAAACACTAACGTTTTCACGTTTCCGTTTCCTCTTCAGAAACCTTGATTGACGTTATATTTCGCATTCCCTGTGTGCGTTTCCAAATAACGGAATTGTTTCCTTTTCTGTTTCCGTGCTACCTAGATCAGAACTGACTTATAAATAGTCATGACACGATAATCAATAGAAAAATATTTTTCAACTTACATGGTGAAAAATATAACATATACACTCTGGCATGAATCGCAAATTTGCAGCTTCTCCCCATATAAGTAGGTAAAGCCCCATATATAAAATTTTATATTGTTGAGCTTCCTGTTTCACATAAGGTAACCTGTAAATAGAAGGAATATATTAATTGCAAGAAGACGCAACCTATTACTTGCTCTTATTAATCGTACCAATGCATAAAAAACAACGATCTTATGTTTCTATAGTGTTCACAAAACCCTTTTTCAAGAAAATGTTCACTTACTAAATATCTGCGGCTACAAATTTAAGCTCTAAAATGGTGCTGTCATCCTCCTAAGTGTTAACAAAGGAAGAAGCAACACTCAAAAACTTGGAAGCATATTAAAATGAGATAGAATATGTTATAGAATATCAAGGGAAGAATGGTTTTGAAGGGACATGTGGATATTGCTGCTCGGGGTCTAATATATTAGAGGTATGTGTAGGTCAATGGGAAAAAGGAAGATGGTAGCTTTTGAGATATACATTTGGGATTTGTCTAAACATTGCATTAGATAAGACATTTTTAGATGTCATGCAAAGCAAGGATCAAACTTCAAAGCACCCCAATTCTTACCGGATATTATTTGGTCTCCTCAGGTACTTGCACCAACTAGTATAATTTTTAAAAAGCTTTTTCATAAGCTCATCCACAGCTGCATCCCCTAACTGATTCGAGGATAATAGCATTACATCAACTAATAAGAATATTTTTAACCAATAGATGGAGGAATCAAATAGTTGAAAGACCTTGGCTATAGATGTCTGCTTATGAGATTGCCTAATATGGGAGTTAGCAAGCAGTAAAATAAGATGTTCCCTCTGATTAGCCACATTCCCTTCCTGATATAGGACAAATCACGAACAAGAGTTAGTAATTTCACACCACCACCATATGCACATGTGGTTTCCAACTCCAACTTGATATATGCTTTGAATCCAGCACCATGCTACAAAAGAATACGGTAGAGAAAAAGAGAGATGGGATTACATTTGATTACCTGAAAGCCAAAGCAGCATTGAAGAAATTCAAACAAATCAATAAAAGGCCCGCATATATGGAAGTCTTCAACTGAAGGTAAACCACGAACATTCCGAATGGCTGCAACTGCAACTTTTATCTGTATCATGCAAGTACAGATGAAGTAATAAAAAACACGCAGAAAAATGTATCATATAGAAGGTTTATATGCCCTAGATAGATGCACAATGTTCCAGCACAATACTATCAATCCTAAGACATTTCCTCAAAAGAAAAGGAGGGGAAAATCAAGTTAAAATTCAGCTACAAGTACAACATGCAAGTATAGAAAAGCAGAAAAAAAATTGAGACTAACCAGTCTTAACATCTAATTACAGTAAAGAAAACATTTGGATTCTCCATAAGTTATCAGACCTCAGGAAATTGCATAATTGCGTGCTGAATGCCTCCATGATCTAGAGGAATAATGTTATAAGGTACATAGAGATCAGATTTCGCACGATGTGCATCCCTTTCAGCAAGAGCCTAAAGATGGAAGAAACATGTATTTAGTGAAAGTTCAAACAGGTTGAGCATAGAACCTTGCACTATTATTATTTCACAAGGAAGGGTTTTAAAATTTAACAAATTCAAAAGTAAGTAGGACCTGATGACCGGCTGCATGAGTAACTGTCTTTAATACTTCATACAACACAGAAGCAATTCTACGTGCTTTTACCAGCATGTCTCTGTGACTATTTCAACAATTTAGAAAAATAACTGCCCAAGTTTATCAAATAAAAACATAACTGAACAAAAGGACCAGCAAATTTCCATGAGAGAGAGCTCAATTACTTATCATCCAAATCCGTCCCTCCGCCACTTCGAATAATATAATTCTTGTATGCCTGATAAACTCGTCTAAGTTCACGTATATCACTCTTCTCCTTTCGTTTCCTCAAGGTTGTCTCTTCATCCTACAAAGTTAAAGACAGTAAAGAGAAAATAAGACAGATAAAGATCATAAAACTAATAACATTATAGTCTCTTCACAATTGAGCTCAACCGAATCATCAATTGGTCCTAGATTTCCTTTCAGATTGAGTAGATTACTTAGTAGATGCATGATAACATATACATGCATGTGCATGCTAGTAATTATTATATTTACTCTATATACATGAATGGACGGAATTGATACTAAGAATGAACTTGTTAAGAGTACACCTCCTTAGGGCTCAATACAGAACCCAATGTAGCAAACCCATCCCAAAATTACAACTAACGAATAATCTGGCAAAGCACATTTGTTTTTTAATTCTCCAACAGAAGTACAAACATTGTTCTATAGCAATTACTAAATTCTCATCAAATGCTCCATAAAAAACAATATTAAAACCACCAAATTACAAGTTTAAGCTTCCAGCCTATGCAACTTGTTTTGATAATTTGGAAGTAAAATTGTCAAAATAATTTAAAAGTATTTGATAACAAAGAGTGTAAGTCATTCCTGGAAAAAGACAACAATCAAAGTGGAAATTAATTCGTTAGAGGCACATATCTATAAACAAATGTTAAGGATTCAGCATTACACAAAACTTTTTCTGTTGAGCAACATGAGTAAGCATCATTTCTATTAATTTTTGTATCAAGTATCAAGTATAAAGTGAGCTTTAATTTGTTTACATGTTCAAGTCGTCGAAGAAGAGATGTTTTAAACTGCCTAACACCACGCCCACTTGAATTGTGATCCATGTTATGCGCTATTTCAAAAGCTTGGAAGCGACCTGCAACAAAAACCAAACAGCCCAAATATAACTATACATGAGAAAATTCCAGTAAAGGTCAAATTTGTATCATTAGCATAGTATATATTTATGTCAGAATTCAACTTTCTGATGCTCCAAGGACAAAGAAAGACATGCATGACTCCAGCTTGACAAATAGACAAACAAACTAAGCTCAAACAACATTTTTTTCTAAGCAAAAATTTGGCATCTCCTCCTTTTACTGGAATGAAAAGGGGGCCGAAGAAAGAAGATTCTGTAGAAACAGCAAAGGATAAGACCTTCAAGCAGTTGACTGTTAAAAGTGTGAAACAGGAAAAAATATTGAGAACAATTAAATTAACTATCACATAAACACCTTAGCATATACACAGATCATGATTCATAACGCAATTCATTATGAGTATTCGCCCCAATATGACAAATAAAAAATAAAGTTGGATTTGGAGAGAAATATAAACTAATACAGCATAGAACTTAAATTCCAGAGTCATTGGTGAATTTACTCTACAACACATAAGCAGATATACTGATAAAGGGCGAAAAAACAAAATGAAATGATGGCTTACAAAGATAAGCGATACGGGGCTCCTGATCTTGGATCCAATTGGCAACACGAAGAAACCTCTGAATTTCACGAGATAAAGTGGGAGGAAGCCTCTCACTATCAAAAGGCAGAGGAGCATTATCATCATCAGCATCGTCAAATTGAGTAGAAGACGAAGCAGCAATGGCATAGTCTGTATTATCAGAAGGCTCAATGATAGGATCAGCGACAACAATTTCCGAAGAAGACATTGGAGAAGAAGAAATCGGAAGAAGAGTAAACAAGTGTTGTTGGAGGTCGTCTCCATTATAATGGGATGAATTTCTTAATGCGGAAGAGTTAACAGGAATGGTGGAATTGCTTTATGGTTTGGTATGTAAGCTTTTTAGCTTTTCATTTTGGAGAGAGGTTTTTTTGCTTTTCAATTGCTTAGCTTCAGCCTCATTCCACAGTCTCTCGGGTTACATATTAGAAAATAAAATCACTTTTGCTTTTTCAAAACTAGCGGGTTTTTTCTTTTCCTTTTTGTTTTTTAATGTCACTAACAACTCACGTGTCACTTTAGGAAAATTTTACTTTTTCAAAAAAATGCACGTTGAAGTCCATTCATCTTGGTTTTGTTTCAACTTTGGTTCTTGTCTTCAACTATGTACCTGGATGGTAAATATGTCATGTCTTGTATTTCGAGCATACTCTTGAAACTTGTCCCTCAACATATATTTACCTCTTGAATTTTATACAAGTTTCAAATATTTCCCTGAATTTTTAAAAAAAATAAAATCCCTAGAATTTGTTTAAAAGTGAACCAATTTGATTTTTCAATGTCACGTGTCAACTTATTATTTGAAAGAGAAAATTAACATATTTGAAGAGTCAAACCAACCAAAACCTAACATGTGACATTTATGGGGTAAATGAGTTCACTTTAGGGGTTTTTATGGAACTACAAAAAAAATGTAAAATAATTTTAGGTCATGTCATAGTGTAATTTGACAAATCTCACATTTTAAGTTTTGATTTTTCATAAAACGTAAATTTAAGTTTTGATTTTTTAAAATATGTGAGCATAAGAATCACCACCGATTTCAGGTATAATAGTTAATATACCAGCTATAATAGTTATTATACCAGGTATAACAATCATTATACTTAGTATAATAGTCATTATACCATATACAATGTCTATTATATTGTTCGACTATGAAATTTGAAACTAGATCTTAATATTTCATCGTATTCAATGATTTGAATATTCCTTTGATATTCTTCGTTATGTTGACTATTATACCACGTATAATAGTCATTATACTAGACTATTATACTATCCAAATGTGAAATCTGAAACTTGATCTTAATACTTTCTTTATCTCCAATTATTTTTAATAATATTAGTTTGCATTATACCAAGTATAATGACATGATATGGAAAATGGATTCTGATGTGAAATATGAAACTTGATATTGATATTTTCTTTTATATTTTGAATATTCTTTAATATTATTCGTTAAAATGATTGTTATACCAGGTATAATTACCATTATACCTGGTATGGTGACCATATACTATTTAAATGTGAAATCTAAAACTGGATCTTAATATGTTCTTCATCTCCAATGATTTGAATATTCTTTAAATTGTTATAGTGACTATTATACCAAGTATAATACTTATTATACCAGGTTTATGACTTAATCTGCAATTGTAATTGAATTTGAAATCTGAAATCGATCTTAATATACTATCTTCATATCCAATAATTTGAAAATTCTGTAATATCATTCTTTCAAAATCTAAAAAACTAATAGATTTGTCAACAATCAAATCGCAAAAACATCATATTTGAGAAACTTGAAATCATGAGTTTAAACTTCATAAAATGTACTAAAATAACAATAACTTTCATTGAAAAGTGAAAAAACCTCAGTAAACACAAAACACAGAAAAAAGAGATCTAAATACAACTGAAATTGTCAGATAAGAGAAACAAGGTCAAAACACACAAAACGTAATCTGGAAAAAAGAACAAAAATGGAAAAATAAACTCAATCGCGATCCAAAACAAAAAAATTAAATCGTAAATCCAAATCCGAAACCCAAATCGTTATCAAAATCGGAAAATCAATTACGACCCAAATTGGAAAACTCAAATCATGATCTAAAATCTAGAAAAAAAATAAGAAACAAGATGAAAAAGAATAAAAAAATAAAATAAAAAAATCACGAAATAAGAACAGACTCGATGAAATCAAAATCTAATAAAAAATCACGATCGAAATAATGAAACGAAATCAGATAAAAACGTAGCAAATCGTGATTTGAAGAGAGAGAGCATGAAGAAGAAGAAGAAGAGGAGGAGAGATGGAGAGAGCAAAAACGAAGAAGAAGCAGAGACAAGGAAGAAGAAGAAGAAGAAGAAGAAGAAGAAGAAGAGCCACAAAGAAGAAGAAAGACGTTTTTGAGGAATGGGAATAGTCATTTAAAGAAAAAAAAATCAAAACTTAATAAATGAGTAAAACAGAAATATTATTCCTTTATTGTAAAAAGAAAAATATTTTACTCAAATATGGTATTCACTTGTATTTCCATTCACTCTATTCAAATTCAGAGGGTTATTTAAAATTTTTTTTGTAAGTTCAGTGGGTTATTTGAAACTTTTAAAAGTTTAGGCCATGTTCTCTTCAACTTCTAAAAGCTGAACTGAACTAAACTTAACTGAACTTATTCCAGTGTAAATTTATAAATACACATAGTTGAACTTAACTTAACTTAAATGAACTAAACTTATTTGAATTGTAGTTGAAGAAAACAGAGCCTTAGCGGGTAAATGAGTGTTCAAGGATAAGTTCAAGGAGGTTTGATGTATTGAGGCCACACTTTACTAAGCTACTTTGGGTTCGTTCCATTTCGAGCCTATTCTCTAATTACTTTGTCCAAACTCATCTAATTAAAGAGCGGTCATGGACAGAGTTGCGAACCTTAGACCTGTTTACGAGCCCGGCGAGCCTGCTTCAACCGGGTTTAGACAGTCATTTTTTTAAAAAATGTCGGCATGAGCCATCAAAGCTCAAAGTTTTATGAACCTAACTTGATTTTAATATAAATATACAAGCTCAACCCAACAAATTATTATTTTTATTTATTGTATATCTATATATTGTATTATAATTATTATGAACTTTTATATTCTGTTCTACTAAATTCATATACTTTACTCTAATAAATGTTATTAAATATTAAAAGTAATGTAACTATACGTAAATTTTAAACATATTTTTCTTTATTTTACTGTTTGTCTATTTAATTTAATAGCTAAATTTATGAAAAATTATCAAAGAAAGTCTAACTCCCCAACTTATTTACAAATATGCCAATGCTGGAAAACTTTTCACATTTTCAATTTTTTTTAACTTTTAATAGCATATACGTGGCCTCGATTTTTTGTTTGATTTATTTCTTATTTTATATATATCTCATGAACCATGTTTTATGTGTCATTTTAGAATTTTTTATTTGTCACATTTTTATTTTTCAAACGATATCCACTGTGATATTTTTCATCCCACTTTTCTAAACTTTTCTAAATATATTAGATTACTATTAGAAATCTATTTTGATGGATTTTTTTTGAAATATTAGAATTTTGTTAGAATATCTATTAAATTCCCCTAAACTTTTATTAGAATATAGTTAGATTTCTATTATATTTTTATAATTCTATATATTCTCCTTGATGTCAATCAATATTGAGAAAAAATAATTTCCTTTATTTTATCACTTATAGTGGTTAATATTATCATCCATTTGATTTTTCACTTCTAGTAAAATCATTCATCAATTATACAATTCCATTCCGGACACTTTGGTGGAAATTGCTAGCATATGGTAATACATTTCTTTTAAATTAATTCAAAGATCTACAAAGATTTTCAATAGTAGACTATTACAACAAAAATTTGACAAACACAACATCATTTGTAAATCAAATTTAATCAATAAAAGTACAAAAAAATCTAATAATATACATCACTAAATGTTTTGATGAGTCAAAATGGAAAGTTTACCAACTCTTGTAGAAAGAAACATCATTCCTCATAGCATCAATTCTATCAATATAAGAAAAAAAAACAAGATCAGCATTTATAACATATTGACAATAAATATTGAAAATCGAAAAGAAAAACTTCCCCATTTATCAAACTCCAAGAATCTTCATAATGTCCATCACTGCAATATTAACTACATCATATCATCCCAATGATTTTCTTGTTTGTATTGATCAAAAGAGCAAACTCGTACTGATAACGTGTTAGAAATAATATGAATATAAAAATAAGAATATGTATTACATGAATGAATGAGAAAGTAGAGAAGACAAATATAGAGAAAGTAAGATGGAATTCATATCTTCTTATTCATCATCTCTTTTGTAAGGGGTACAACAAGCCTGTATTTATAGACATATACATGGAAATGTAAAGACTTGAGTTACATATAATCAATAGAGGAAATTAACAAGTTATAAATGGTCATTAATGAACATCAATATAATATATGTAACATACTCATAACATATATTTTTAACAAAAATAATTAAAATGCAACATGACAAACGCAAGTACTTTGAAAATTGAAATGACGCCTGAATATAATTTTCAAACTTGAAAATTGTTAATATTGGCATTGCCATAATATTAGCCCAAAATAGTTTGAGAAAATAGATTTATTTTGTAAATAGTCCAACATTCAAAATAAAAATATATTTATAGGTTTGGAAATGATCTTAGAAGTCTGATTCAAGTGCAAGCCGAGCTCGAAATTCTAAAGTATGAGCTTGGGTCGAGCATGTGTCGTGATTGAGTTGATATTTTTAGTAAAAATCCTAATCCTAGCTCAGCTCAGCTCAGCTCACTCGATGAAAATATCTAGCAAACCTTGCCTAGGCCTACCGGTTAAGCAAATAAATATGCCCTGCTAAGGAACATCAAGCACTAATTAGTCAGGTGTCTAGAACCTTGTATCTTCTTCAATAGTTAGTTCATTATTTTCTTGATATTCCACAAACTGGTAATTAAATAGAATTTTGACTAATTAGTTTTATATAATTTTTATAAGGAAAGAAGTGGTTCAGTAAGTTATGCAATCTTTTTGTTATTATTCTATTTAAAAATTCCAATAAAAAATCTAATAAACAATATATTGTAGGTGTCTTTCACAAATGTCTTATTTATCTTACCATGTCACCATTACGAAATTCTATTTTACATGTCACATCATACTAGTACTCACAATTTATGATAATGGATAAGTATCTATATTGGAATAGGAAAAGTTGGAAGATCATTCTGAAATTCTAATGTTACAAGAAATCTTGCATGCAGAAGCGGATATACATTTTGTTTTACATTTTTGTTAACAAAGCCTAAAAACTTTTAACTAAGTTCCTTTTTTGTACCAAAGTGAAGTTGATGCCACTAAAGAAGCTTGTTGTAATTTGAAATGAACTTGAAGGTGCAAAAGAAATGCATTCTTACATTGCAGCATATCCTTGCTCTAAGCATAGAGCAATAATATGATACACGGGAGTGACAATGCCGACCATGTATGATGTGCGAGTGGTGTGATCGCTCAGTGTACATAGCATAATATTTAAATATTTTTTCCTTAAATAGAAAAATAAAAATAAAATTTAATATCGATTTTCAATAAAAAGCTCTAGTTTCTTTTTTAATTGGCCAGAATAGAAAATTTATAATTTTATTTGTTTTTACTCTTTGTTTAGTTTTTTATTTCAATTTTCTTAAAATATAATTGGATATAGTTGATTATCAAATCAATCCGTTAATCAAATATATATTTTATTATCAATTTAAGCAATAAATTTAATTAAATGGCCTAATATATTGCTTCATATAGTATATTAGGGCCATTAATCTTCAAGATTGGGTGTGGTAAGTAATATTTAGTTTGTTTAGTAGTTATGACTGGTTGCACACATGAAGATATCATGTGAATCAAGTAACAAGTTTAGTAATTATAACTGAACGTACACATGAAAATATCACGTAAATCAAGTAACAAATAAACATAAGCTAATTCTAGTATAATTGCATTCTAATTCGTTTTACTCCATGATATAGAACCTTTCAGTTCAAATAATAAAAATAATAATATTAATGATTGTTTTAAGTTTTACAAAATAATTATTTTTTTATTTTTATTATCATTGGATTTAATAGCACTTCACTTATTCAATGTTTGTAAGTAAAAGCTCTCACATCAATATTAATATTAATTGAGTATCTCATATTAATAGGATTTAAAGCATAAAGTCGAATAATACCAAATTAATGAGAAAAGAAATATAACTTAAAATCAACCTCATAATATTCTTTGAATCCTGTGCACTTTGGCAGTAGGACAACCACAATTCTCTTTTGGTTTCTAATCATGGAAATTTCGGATTTAATACTTGTAGCTTTACTTTATACATAGACAGATATTAGCTGACTAATTACACAAAAGTTTAATCTTTTTAACAATTAATGGATGAAAAATGTGCAACATTAATTTGACAACACTTCATTCTTGAGCATTGATGACTAGCAATGATTACATATTTTCTTCATTAATTTTAAATGTGATTTGTCTAAATATTATTAGTTTAATGCACTGAATACTTCATATGACAAATTAGGGTGTACAAATGATTTAATAACAAAATTATTAATTTGTTTCGGTTATTTTAAAATTTAGGTTCAGTTGGGTTCGGTTTAATTCGATTAGTTATTTCGATTTTGCGTTAGTCTTAAAAAAATCTTAATAATCGAATCGAAATAATTTTTAAAAATATAATTAGAATTTAAAACATGATTATAATTTCTAAATTATACTCACATATGTTAAGTATTTTAACCACCCTTACTCCTCTTGTGTAAGATGCACAAAACAAGGTGCGAGTCGTCACTCATTCAACTTTAATATACGTAATTTCATTTTTCATTGTTCTCCGTTCACCCGTCTTATTGTTCACCATTCACTGTCTCATCTCTTGTGATTTCTGGTTATTATACTTTGATTTTCCTCTCATCTTAATTTCTTCTGTTATTGCTTTTTTCTGAAATTTTAAGGATTTCGTCTCTTCTTCTGTTAAGCAGTTGAACAATTAGAATTTATAGTACGAAATTATTAGTATTTGTAGTACTTTTTTTGAATGTATTTTAGATTTTTTGTTTTTAAACTTTAAATTTAAGTTGGAGAATATTTGATTGAATTGATTCTTCAAAGTTCAAAATGAAAGTAATTAGATTTAAATTTCGGTTCAATTCAGCTTTTACCGAACAAAATAAAATTATTAATTCGATTTCACTTCTTATTCAGTTTGGTTTGATTGACAAATTTTTTCTTATTTAATATTCGATTCAGTTTGGTTCGATTTTAATCAAATGCTCACCTTTATGAGATATGTATCTTATACATTCTCCAAATTATATGAGATGAAAGTGTTCTATTTCCAATCATATAGAGAACAAAGAATATGCAATCCTAACTTTGAGAAAGAACAATAAAGTTCGGATTGTCCGAAGAAGATTGAAATATGCATATGGATCCCATATGAACTTTTTTTGTCAAAGAAAATATTATATTTCATATTTTTATATAAAATATATTGACTTTAAAGATCTCTGTTTTGAGCACTTGAATCGCCTAGCACTGAAGTTGATTAATTTAATAAATTATTAATCTTAACTAAAGCAATTGCATGATAAACCAAAAACACAAAAGATAAAGTTAAGTAAAAAGGAAAAAGGAAAAGAAATTACTAAAAAACAAAACAAGGCCCTACAACTAATATATACATATACTTAATAAATTAGGGTGTTGATCATCAAAAACATTTTTATGTTAAAATTATGAGGGGTTGCTATATACTGCCATTTCTTTGCTTACTACGCCTCAATATACACCCTCATTTTTCATATTACCACTTGCATAATTTTCAACATACTCTCTATTTTTCAACTTCTCTCTACCCTCTTTTTATGATTTTCCTTTACCTCGGTCTCTCAAAACCATCTCTTCTCTTTTCCTAAATTAATATGTTGAGATGGAATCTAGTTATGATATGGTTTGGGAAGACCTAATTGATTTTAACTATGGTCATGCTGACTTATCCTTTGATTGTGGTTATAACATATCGTTCAGTTATTACGATTATTACGATTGGGGTTCTTACTCAATGCCGGTGAAGGAATCAATCGACGTAGAAGAAGAAAGCGCAAACAATGAAGAATATTAAGATTATTATGATTGGGGTTCTTACTCAATGACGGTGAAGGAATCAACTGACGTAGAAGAAGAAAACACAAACGTAGAAGAAGATAACTCAACTCCGACCGAAACAACTAATTATGAATCAACCCCGACAGAAACAACAATTTATAAAAGTCCAACGAAAAATAACCCAGGACGGTCAAACAACACCAAACGAAACGGATAATGGAGATCCATCGGCAAGTAACGAAGGAAAGGATGAATTTTCTAATTAATAGTAAAAGCCGCGCCTAGAAACTGAAAATACGATTGGTGGGCGACACAATAAATATGTCTCTCCAATTTTTTGATGTCAATAGCCTACAATTAAATTTGACAAAGTTACAAATTTACATATAGCTTATAATTATCTTATAATTAAACTTTATTGTGTTACATATAGCTACAAAAATTGACATTAAATTGGCCGCATCCGTCTGAAAATTTATAGAGAGCAACCAAAATCAACAAGTTAATAGTTTAGTTTTGCATTGCATAAAAATTATTTAGAACGATCGGTACAAGAATGTACATTGTCTATGGACCATAAATTATGTCTCACGGATGAAATAATAAGACTGTCAAAAGTCAAATCGATATAGTTACATATATATAGTCATACAAATAATCTAAATTAACTTTTGTAACCTACACAACTCTTTGCAAAACACAATATTCTTGTTAGACATGATGCATGCCCTAGGTAATTAAGGTGATATGTATTTATTAATCATTGTTGGTTAATTAAGGCAATTATTGAACATGCGAATTTGCACGGTGGAATTTCAAAACTTAAGATTAACCCTAAAGAATCTCTTAAGCATGGCATGATTGACATAATCCAAATTGAAACGTTCCATAGATGCTTATAGGTTTATAAAACTTAATAAAAGAAGCTGAGCATCTAAAATTAGAGCATTACCAATTGATGCGTGCCTTTCCTTTTGGTGTGGCAATCCCTTAGAATAATCAGACAACACTCTGTTAGCACGAGCCTCTAAACTAGGATGACCTTCATGACTAGTCCACACGGACCCCACCGACCAAAACCTCACGTAGAGGAAGAACTCATTAGTTAACAAGCTGCTGCTAAACCGCTCATAGACCAACACGAAAATGTAACAAAGAAGGCTCTTTCCAAAATAGGAATAAGACTTCAAAAGAATTCTTGCGAAAGCACAGAAATTCGTGGAGGATCTCGTAAAAACTCATGAAGAAAAGAAGTCAAAACTTAGAAGGAAAGGCTGATCTGAAGTGCGGAATAAGAGGAGAAGGAGCTCCTATTTATAGTAGAAGGGGAGCATCAAATGCTCCTTGTTTAGCAATGTGGGATGGGATTTCCTATCCCACAACACGTGGGCTACCTGCGGAGCTCCAAGCTCCACGGGTCTCACCCGCGTGCACACAGCCAACTTATGCGGGTTGTGTGTGTCGCGCAAGGCAATTGGGCTTGCGGGTTATGCCGGTGGGCCTGCACTCAGGCCCAATGCAAGCGCTGCCTAGCACTTGCAGGCCTATAACCCACAAACATGTGCTAGTGCAAGTTAGCGCATGTCGAAGACCCATGAGCACCTTTTTGGTGCTCTCCCGATACTCGAACGTTACGTGTCTGTGACTCAATTCGGTTCTACAATAGTAACCAGTACAATACACTCCTTTCTTTAAGTTAAGTACCATCTAGTTTATTGAGCTCGGATTAAGTGTTAGCTCATGTAATAGCTATAACTATCTTGGACTTTAACTTGTTTACAAAGAACACCACTCACCTTTATGTATCGAGATTGACTTGAAACCTTTTTTTATCAATCTCATACTCTGATCAAAGGTTTATGAGTGTGTTACTTCAATAAGAGGCCTTAAGGTGCAACTCCCATTATATTTTTAGACATGATGTATGCTCTAGAGGCAATTAGGGCGATATATCTTTATTAATTTATAATGTACAAACAGTTCCAGATTATTGTTATCAATAATAAGACATCTTTATTATTTATCAATGATTATTTCTAAATTATGTATCTCGCTAGTATTATATATACGTTATTATGTATATGTATATGTTCATTGATGAAACAAAGTCCATGACTATTTCATAGTGTGAAAGTGGGAGGATATAGCGGTAGCTATGTGGTGTGAGAACTGTACACACGTGTTACTATGAATGGTCTGAATATCCCTAGTCATAGTTTCATTGAGACTGGACGTCAATGAAGCTGATAGACTAGCATATGTAAGCTTACTCCTTGGATTTGATCCAAGCAGCCGATCTAACACATGAATGTATTCAGGCATTCCATTAGAGATCGTTATAAGATAGACACTCAGAAATAACTATACCCATGCGTTGGTGTCATGTCTTATTGTAGTAGCTGTACAAGTATCCTCAAACCTGAGATACTGGTTAGCTTGTGTGAGAGTTGCTATACTTTGGGTCATAATTATTCATACACTGGTGATAAGGATGATACGGGTGATTACGGGTTTAGCGATGATCACTTGTTGGTAAGTCGAGTACTCAAGATGGGATCCATCGCTCCTAATATAGTGATATAATGAGAGTTGTACCTTAAGACCTCTTGTTGAAGTGACTCACTCATAAACCTCTGATCAGAGTATAAGATTGATAGAACGGGTTTCTAGTCAATCTTGATACATTATGGCTAGTGATGTTCTTCATGAACAAGTCTAATTCCTGGATAACTACGGTTATTACATGAGCTGACACTTAATCCGAGCTCAATAAACTGGGTGGTACTTAACCTGATGGAAGGAGTGTATTGTACTAGTTACTATTGCAAAACCGGATCAAATCACAAGCATGTGACTTTCCGAGTATCGAGGGATCATACACCTTTACTAGAAAGCTCATTTGATTGTCTAGAGTTATCGAGTTCCATATCAGTCTGGAACACTGAGCCTAAAGGTAATTGATGGGAAGCAAAGTTTAGGTTAACATCTAGCGGCTCTATACTTCGGAATCCTATGAGGTCACACACTTTGGGCCTTTGTCGTACTAAGTAAAGAACTTAGATTGAGTCTATGCTGAGAATATAAGGAAATCTATAATCGTTGGATAAATTATTAATTGGTTTGACCAAATAATAAATAAATGATTTAAAGAGAGGGGTTGGGAAAATTGTATGGGCAGATCAAGGGAAATTATTTCCGTTCCGAGTGGGCCCCGCGAACACACACTAGTGAAAAAATGGTCAATAAGGTCACACCATTTGCGAGACTTTAGATTAAAACCATATGAAAAAATGTTAAAAAACATGAAGTAAACAATTAATGTGAATGGTTGTTTATTTAACCATCCGTATTGAGCAATTCTAATTAAGAACCGTTCATATTGAGCAATACCCATCCTTTTAATATTGTAAATTCAAGTATTGAGCAGTACGGGCGGTTCATATGTAAGAACCGTCCATATTGATCAAAATTTAAAATAAAGCATTGAGTAATACCAACGACTCTCATTAAAGAACCGTCAGTATTGCTTCTTCAGAAATATATCCCACAGTGTCGGTTCCTCTTCAATGCCTCATTGTTTTTCAATCTCACCTCTTTTGCCGCTTTTAGGCTCTATTCTTTTCAACTTATTCAACAGCCCATTCAGTTCCGTTCAGTTTCAGTTTAAGTTTCAGTTCAGTTTCAGTTTATAAATTATTATAAATATAATCAAAGTAATTATATATATATATATATATATATATATATATATATATATATATATGAGAAAATAAAACAAAAATATTAATCATAAATAAAATAAAATAGTAAGTAATAAAAATTAATTAAGAATATTATTAATCATATATTAAATTTTGATTATTTATTATCGTTAATAACAAATAACTTTGTTTGGTAACAAATAAATAGATAAAATAATTAATTTATAAAGTATTAAAGAACATACTCATTACAATATAATTGAGAAATATTACAACATTATAATTCATGGTTAGGTAAATTTTTCTAATTTAATCTACATTCATGTTGTCATTTTCACTATCCTCATCGATATATTGGATATTACTTTGATTTATCTCCCAAATTTGTTGTACAATAAAATTCCGCAATACTAATATATAATTGAGAAATATTACAATATTATGATTCATGGTTAGGTTAATTTTTCCAATTCAATTTTCGTCTATGTCATCATTTTCACTATCCCCATCGACATGTTGGATATTACTTTGATTCATCTCCCAAATTTGTTGTACAATAGAATTCCACACTATTAACTTAATTACTTTTTTCATTTTGTAATCTTTTTAATTAAATTACATTTTTCACAAAATAATATTACAAAGCCTGCTTTTTGTTAATACTAAAAAAAGTTAGGATCCTACAATATATCGTAATAAAATTAATGAAATAAAAATACAATATTATAAAGTTAGAAGGTAATGTTATCATCATTGATATAAATAATTATTATTTAATTAAATTTCAGTATTTTTAGTTTCAGAATAATAAATTTCAGTATAATTTTAGTATGTTAAGTTTCAATATATTCAGCAGTAAGTTCAATTTTAGTTCAGTTGCATCGGAACAGAGCCTTAAAGCCTCCAGTGTTCTCCTTTCTCACCGCCGCTCTCATCACCTCCTCCTTTTACTCCTCATCTACAGGTAATTTCTTCTATTTTACTTCTCCTTTTTTTCTCATCTTTGTACTCATCGTCTATTATCGTGTTGTGTAGATGAAGTACGCGTTCCTCTATTCGAATCCCAACTATGGCAAGAAGGTGGTTTCCAGGTGTTTGGTAATTAGCGAGATCTGCTGTTATCTTCATCTTATGTGTATTATTCAGTGAAATTGATTTGATTCTATTGATTATTATTTGCTTAACTTCATTGATTATCTGCTTAATGCTATGTTAATTGGTGATTGTATAGAATAGAATCTGAACCTAAAATAAGAATCTTAGTGCTAAAATGCCCTTTGTGCGGTGTTGATGCCATTTTCATCTTTGCTTTGCTTCAAAACAAAAGCTCATTTCTTGAACCCCCTTTTGCTTCTTTTCTCTCCACTTTTATTATCTTTTTTGTCATTTTTTTGTTTAGCTAAGCACGTCTTCTGTATTCTTGTCAATTTGCTCACTTTTGTTTAGCTAAGTACCCATATTTGCCTTGGACATGAATGGTAATAGGTTGGTGGAAGAAAATTCAATTATTATTGACAGTGGAGCAAAAGGGGCATAAAATAGTATATGATTAATTTGTACTATTTGGGTGTCTTGAGATTATGTATAGAAAAAGAATAATATGAAGATAATAAAAACTAGATAAGATTCTGAAGCTCAGGACTCCTATAATAATAAAGGACAAGTTTCTTTTTCCTTTGAGAAAATGCTATTCCCGTATGCCTTCTGTTTTCTCCCAACTTATGTTGCTAACTTTTGTTTGCTCTTTGGGAATTCTGTTACAACAGAGTAATAAATAGGCATATGGACCAACGAGCCATAGTTATCAAAAGCGAGCGAAGCGAAGCGCACTTCCAGCGATTTGCTTCAAACTAAATCGCTATTCTGGTTAAGTGAGCATATAGCGCTCACTTTATGTGAAGTGCCAAGCGTCAGAGCATAGCACTTTATTTTGTAAAGCTAAATGGGCTATCTTTTAATTAATAAAACCAAACTGGCCCACTTATTTTTCACCCTACCAGCTAGTATAAATATGAAACTTCTCTATTACGTTTTATATTGTTTCACACTTCTACTTAAATATGAATTTTAAGAGCCATTTTTCACAAGTGACGATTCAATAGTCTCCTTCATCTCACTGCCGATAAACATTGCTATCTTGTTGCCGCAACTAATTCAACAGTTTTGGAATTGGAAGATATAGAAACAGATGATGATGACTCATATGGTGAAAGCATCGACAAAGAATTGGATGCTCATGAGGTTGATGATTATGAATGTTTAAGTGATGAAGATATATGATTTGTAGTTGTGGCCCTGCTGCCAAATCTGCGATGTTTTTGGGGATTAATGATTATTAATGTCTTTGGTTTTTAATTTCTAAAAACTTATAATCAATGTTTGCCTTTATATTAAATGCTTGTTATGGATTGCTAGTGTGACTTGTGATGATTTTAATATTTATTAGACTTAAGTGTTTATTCTCTATTATATTATTATACTTATATATATTTTGTGAAACTTTAAACTAGTGCTCTTTTTTTTCCCAAGTGATCGCTTATTTAGCGCTATACGCTTATGCGAGAAGTGAGACCTTTGCGCTTTGGGTGCGCTTAGCACTCTCGACTACTATGCAACGAGCCATTTTAATACATAGAAATTCTCCAAGGCGCCTTAAGCATGGTTTTTTGTGGTTATTGCTGATGGGGGTCTTTGGGTATCTAACTCTTTCTTTTCTTTTTCTTATCAATTTCATATGTGTTTACTAATTATAATTATACCCAATTGCTTTATATGTTCAATGACCTGCAAATTTGTTATTGTTTTTTAACAATTTCTATAGTTGGGCTGAAGAAAATGTGGATCCTTCATTGTTCCCTCGAGAATTAATGGCTAATGCTTCGTCTTTTGTCCAGGCTGAAGAGGTTCTACCTTGTTTTCTTCATATATTTTAATTAATTTTTTCTTCCATAGTAAAAGTTTCAGTTTTAACCTATTATATTTGACGATTCTGGTTGTTGGATTGTTGTTCCCATTCTCATTTCCTGAATTTGTTGTTTAATTGTATATTCGATTCTTTACTGAAACAAGTCAATGAATGCTAACTGCTACCTAACAGATGTCAACAGCTTCACTCTATCTTATTTTTTGCTCTATTAAGTCAATGAGTCTAAGACCCTGTTCAAGCAACCGAGTTCCTAACAAATTTCCTCAGTGTTTACAGTGTATTTAGCATTTTGATCCATCCAAGATAGAGTCACATTGTTTGTGTGATGGTTCATCTCCTTATAACTTCTGAATTACTATGAAAATCAGTTGTAAAGTAAGAGAATTCGCATTGCCTGTAACTCGTTAAATATGTTCTGTGTACAATTTGCTCTAGTATTTTTTTTACTTTCTCCAAGCTGTTCACACCATTGTATTTGTTTCAGTTATATTTAGATCCTTAGATAGAAGCTGTCAAGAAGTTAGAGGTTCACAAGTTCACTGCTCTTAATGCCAAGTTCAAGTGAAATCACAAAGGGAATTTGTGTCATAAAAAATGCAAGATATGTTATCTATCTTTCATAATACTTGAAAATCATTATAGACAATGGAGGAAGATATATGAATTAGATAGTTTTATACCTAGGTTGAACCATCAGCAGATGATCTTGTCATTTTCAATTCAGGTTCACACATAATTTGTATGCTTGCAATATTCTTCTCTCTTTTTGTCTTTGTCGCTGTGCTACCCCTACATGATTAAGCTTTTAGCTTTTTCTTCATAAATTTTAGCGTTTTCTTCATTTTCACTCTTTTTATGTGATGCTTCTTTCACGTTCATGTATTTTCTACTAGTTGGTATCTGTTGTGAAAAAGACTTGAGTGGCAAATAATGCATTTCCCATCAATTCAATTTCATCTTCGTATTATTAATTACAAAGCCTCATAATTCTTACATATGTATCTTTGCTTGATTTTCATTTGTCTACTTACAACTACATGTTTCTGGATGAAAACGCTTTATTGCTCAATAGTTGTTGTTAAGTGGTTCTGATTTTCACTCCCTTCAATTTTTTGCTTTACTATGCCATAAAATTACTTGCATCTCCTTGCAATGGGTCTATAGTTTTTGGCTCTGTTTTAAATGTTTTTTAATAAATTAATAGAAGGATGATTATTGATAAGGGATCCAAATAATCTGGTTTCTTTTCTTTGTATAATGATCAGTTCTCATCTCAGGAACCTCTTCTTTTGCACGGTGGTGTAAATAAAACACCTCTTATCTGAAAGATGTAAGTCTGCTCAGTTGTTTAGTCATTTTTTTAACATTACAGCAATAAAGTACAGGGCTCCCCTTGATCCAATTTACGTATCTCATAAATAAAAATTTAAAATTATTATTTTTTTAAAAAGTAGAGCATTGAGGATGGTTCTTTGCGGACGGATCTTTTAAAAGAATCGTCCGTATTGCTCTAAACTTGAGCAATATGGTAGTTTAGACACCATTTCGGATGGTTCTCTCTTAAGAACCACTAGAATAACCCTTATTCCGGATGGTTTTAAACCATCCACATTAGTTCCTGATCAATCGCGCCGCGATTTGTGCTGACAGTTCAAAATTATCTAGAAAAGCTCGAAAAAACTGTCCCCAAATTCCTTTTCTATACTAGTGAAGGGATGTTCGAGGTTGGACCTACGCGGCAACCTCACGAGCAAAATTGTTCGCGGCCGCTAGCATGCGTTAGCACAAGGCCAATGCATGCTGGTGGGTTAGAGGCCCACCAGTAGCTCGTAAGACAAGGCAAGCCCATTGGGGTTTGCCTTGTGGCGGTAGCGCATAGCCCGCACAAGCAGGCTACGTGAACGGGTCAACCTGCAAAGCCTGAGACTCCGCGTGGATGACCTGCGTGTGGGATGGGGAATTCCCCATCCCACATTTCTTAAAAGGTGAGCATTCAGCTTCCCTTCTTCCTACATATAGGCTCCTCCTTCTCCTTTGAAATTTACTTCACCTTAGTATATCCTTTTAAGTTTTGACTTCTTTTCTTCGCGAGTTTTTACGAGATCCTCCACAAGTTTTTCCACTTTCGCAAGAATTCTTTGGAAGGCTTATTCATATTTTCGAAAAAGCCTTCTAATTATATTATTAGGTTGGTCTACGAGTGGTCTAGTAGCTTCTTGTTAACTAATGAGTTCTTCCTCTATGGGAGGTTTTTATCGGTAGGGGTCCATGTGGACTAATCATAGAGGCCGTCTTGGTTTAGAGGCTTGTGCTAATGAAGTGCTGTCCAATTGTTCTAAGGGAGCACCACACCAAAGGAAAGGCACACATCAACTGGAAATGCTCTTAACTAGGTGCTAGGGTTTTTTTTATTAAGTTTTATAAACCTATTAGCATCTATGGAATGTCTCAACTTAGATTATATCAATCATGGCATGCTTAGGAGATCCTTTAGGGTTAATTTTAAGTTTTGAAATTCCACCTTGCTAGTTCGCATGTTGATTACTACCTTAATTAACCATCAGAAACTTTTTCACCAGTAGCCATGTTAAAGTCTATCAGGTTACTCCTTGCCATCGCTGCTTAACACGATTATGAAATCTGGTAGATGGTTGTGAAAACCGCGTTCCTTAATGGGAACCTTGATCGGGATGTATACATGTTACAACCCAAAGGCTTTACATCCCAGGATGGCTAGATGGTATGCAAGTTTTAAAGTTCTATTTATGGACTTAAGTAAGCATCAAGGAGTTGGAATATTAGGTTTGATGAGACAATCCAAGAAATTGGTTTTGTATCAAATGCTAATAAGCCCTATGTATATAAGAAGTCTAGTGGGAATGCGATCATTTTCCTTGTATTATATGTCAATGACATATTACTGATGGGAATCGATGTCCTTTTCTATAGATAGTAAAGTTATGGTTATCAAAGAAGTTTTCCATTAAAGACCTTAGAGAAGAAGCTTTTATACTTGGTATAAAGATCTATCATGATAGATCCAGAAGGCTGCTAGGTTTTTCTCAAAGTACATACATAGACATGATTTTGGCTAGATTTAACCTTGAGCAGTCAAGAAAGGGTTATCTCTCAATGTCTCAAGTGATAATCTTTCTAAATCTGAGTGTCCAAGAACACAAGATTAGAGACTATGCATAAATGGAATACCCTATGCTTCGAAGATAGGATTAATCATGTATGTTATGGTATGCACTCGGCCTGACGTCTCACATGCGCTGGGCGTCACGAGAAGATTTTAAACTGATCTAGGTGAGAAGCACTGGATGGACGTTAAAACTATCCTCAAGTACTCACGAAGGACCAAGGATATATTTTTAGTTTATGGAGAAAGTGATCTCTCTATGAAGGGATACACTGACCCAAGTTTTCAGTTTGATAGGTTCGATTACAAGTCCCAATCAGTTATGTGTTTATGTTAAATGGAGGGGTAGATGTTTGGAAAAGTTTAAAAAAGGATATGACTGCTGATTTAATCACTATTTTAAAGCAGCCAAGCAAGATGTCTGACTTAAGGGATTTATTGGTGATCTCGGTGTGGTGGTCAGCATTGTAAATCTAATAGCGGTCTATTGTGATAACAATGAGGCTATTTCTCAGGCAAAGGAACCACAGTCTCGTTAGAGAAACAGACACGTACTTAGAAAGTACCATCTCATTCAGAATATAGTAGCTTGAAAAGATATAAGCTTGGAATACATCCCTACAGATCATAATCTAGCGAATGAGTTGATGAAGTCATTGACTCAAGTTAAGCATGACCACCATGTTAACGAGTATGTCATAAAGCACATGGGCAACTGGTTCTAGTGCAAGTGAGAGTTTGTTAGACATGATGTATGCCCTATAGGAAATTAGGGAGATATATCTTTATTAGTTTATAATGTACAAACTGTTTTAGATTATTGTTATCAATAATAAGGCATCTTTATTATTTATCGATGATTATTTCTAAATTGTGTATATCGCTAGTATTATATATACGCAATTATGTATATGTATATGTTCATTGATAAGACAAAATCCATGACTATTTCATAGTGTGAAAGTGCAAGGACATAATGGGAGCTATGTGATGTGAGAACTGCACACACGTGTTGTTATGACTGATCTAAACATCCCTAGTTGTAGTTTCATTTAGACTAGACATCAATGAAGTGGATAAACTATCATGTGTAGGCTTACTCCTTCGATTTGATCCAAGCAGCCGATCTCACGAGCTGAAGATGGTACCTTGAGTTATCACATGAATGTATTCGAGTAATATATTGGATACTGCTATAAGATAGATACTCGGAAATAACTACATCTATGTGTTGGTGTCATGTCTTATTATAGTAGCTGTACAAGTATCCTCAAATCTAAGATATTGGTTACCTTGTGTTGGAGTTGCTATACTTTGGGTCATACTTATTCATACCCTAGTGATCAAGATGATACTCGTGATTATAGGTATAGTGATGATCACTCGTTGGTAAGATGAGTACTCAAGATGGGATCCATCGCTCCTAATATAGTGATATAATGGGAGTTGTACCTTAAGGCCTCTTATTGAAGTGACTCACTCATATACCTCTGATCAGAGTATGAGATTGATAGAATGGGTATCTAGTCAATCATGATACATTATAGCGAGTGGTGTTCTTCGTGAACAAGTCTGATTCTAGGATAGCTATGGCTATTACATGAGCTACCACTTAATCAAAGCTCAATAAACTGGATGGTACTTAACCTGATGGAAGGGGTGTATTGTACTAGTTACTATTGTAGAACTGGATTAAGTCACAAGCACTTGACATTCCTAGTATTGAGGGATCATACACCTTTTCTAGAAAGCCCATTTGATCATCTAGAGTTATCGGGTTCCATATCGGTATAGAACACTAAGCCTAAAGGTTCTCGGATGGAAGCCAAGTTTAGGTTAACCCTAGGGGCTCTATATTTCAGGATCCTATGAGGTCACACACATTAGGCCTTTTTCCTAGAGTAAGTAAAGAACTTATAGACTGGGTATATGCCGAGATATAAGGGAAAGTCAAACTTGTTGGATGAATTATTTATTGGTTGGACCAAATGATAATTAAAAGAATTTTTTGTAGAGGAGTTGGGAAAATCACACAGGGTGGAGCAAGGGAATTTTTCCCGTTGTGAGTGGGCCTCGCGAACATGAGATGTTCATGGGTGGGGTGCGCTCGGCAAGCTCATGAGTATAAAAATGCTCGTGGGCTGCTAGCATGGTTTGGCACTTGGCCAACGCATGCTGGTGGCCGCAGGCCCATCAGCAGCTTGTAAGCTAGGCTTGTGGGATAAGGTAATGCCATTAGGGCTTTCCTTATGGCAGTAGCGCACGACTCACAGAAGTAGGCTGTGCGAGCGGGTGTTCCTGCGGAGCCTTAGACTCCTCATTGATGACCCACATGTGGGATGAGGAAATTCACCATCCCACATTGTTAAAAAGAGGAGCATTCGGCTCCTCTTCTCCCTATAAATAGGCTCCTCTTTCTCTTTGAAATGTAATTCAGCTCAGCATTTCCTTTTGAGTTTTGACTTCTTTTCTTCATGAGTTTTTGCAAGATCCTCCATGTGTTTTTCCGCTTTTGCAAGAATTCTTTTTGAAGGCTTATTTATATTTTTGAAAGAGCCTTCTAAGTTATATTTTCAGATTGGTCTACGAGCGTTTTAGCAGCTGCTTGTTAACTAATGAGTTCTTCCTCTACGGGAGGTTTTGGTCGGTTGGGGTCCGTATGAACTAATCATATAGCCCATCTTGGTTTGGAGGCTTGTGCTAATGGAGTAGTGTCCAACTGTTCTAAGGGAGCGAAACACCAAAGGGAAAGGCACACATCAACTAGTAATGATCTTAACTTAGATACTAAGTTTCTTTTATTAAGTATTAAAAAACCTATTAGCATCTATGGAATGATTTAACTTAGATTATATCAATCATGACATGTGTAGGTGATCCTCTAGGGTTAATTTTAAGTTTTTAAATTCCATCGTACAAGTTCGCATGTTTAATTACTGCCTTAATTAACTATCATATATCACTATATCAAGAGCGATGGATCCTATCTTTACTACTCAGGTTACCAACAAATGATCATCACTATACCCTTAATCACCAATATCATCCTAATCACTAGGGTATGAATAAGTATAACCTAAAGTATAACAACTCCCACACAAAGAAACCAGTATTTCAAGTCTGAGGATACTCGTACTGCTACTATAATAAGACATGACACCAATACATGGATATAGTTATTTCTAAGTGTTTATCTTATAGCAGTCTCCTATGTATTACTCGAATACATTCATGTGTTAACTCAAGGTACCACCTTCAGCTCATGAGATTGGCTGCTTGGATCAAACCCAAGGAGTAAGCCTACATATACTAGTCTTTCCACTTCATTGATGTGCCAGTTTCAATGAAACTATGACTAGGGATATTTAGACTTTTCATAGTAACACATGTGTGCTGTTCTCACACCACATAGCTCCCACCATATCCTCTCACTTTTACGCTATGAAATAGTCACTGACTTTGTCATATTATATCAATGAACATATAAATATACTTAATAGCATATATATAATACCAGTGAAATACATAATTTAGAAAATAATCATCAATATATAACAAAGATGCCTTATTATTGATAAACAATAATATGAAATTGTTTGTACATTAGTGACTAATAAAGATATATCACCCTAGTTGTCTCTAGGGCATACATCATATCTAACAAACTCCCACTTGCACTAAAGCCAGTTGCCCATGTGCATCATGCCATACTCGTTAACATAATGGTCATGCTTAACCTTAGTTAATGGCTTTGTTAGCCTATCTGCTAGATTATGATTCATAGGGATGTATTCTAAGCTTATATCCTTTCTAGCTACTATCTCCTGAATGAGATAATACATTCCGAGTACGTGTCTGTTTCTCTAACGAGACCATGGTTCCTTTTCCTGAGTAATAGCTCTGTTGTTATCAGAATAGACCACTATCAGATTTATAATGATGGATACCATGGTGAGATCACCAATAAATACCTTAAGCCAAACAACTTGCTTAGCTTCTTCCGAAGAAGCTATATACTCAGATTTAATGGTTGAATTAGCATTTTTATCTTGTTTGAAACTTTTCAAAACAACTGCCCCTCTATTTAACATAAACACATAACCTAGCTGAGATTTGTAATCAGCTTTGTCAAACTGAAAACTCGTATCAGTTTATCCCTTTACAGAGAGATCGCTACATATTCTTAGTTTTTCGTAAGTACTTGAGGATAATTTTAATGGCCATCTAGAGCTTCTCACTTGAATCAGATTGACATCTGCTCATAACGCTCAATGCATGTGAGACATCTGGCTGAGTGCATGCCATAGCATACATGATGGATCCTATTACCGAAGCTTAGGGTATTCCATTCATGCGTAGTCTCTCCTCTTGTATTCTTGGGCACTTAGATTTAGAAAGGTTGAACCCATGAGACATTGGGAGGTAACCCTTTTTTGACTGCTTAAGGTTAAATCTAGCCAAATTCTTTAATATGTATGTACTTAGAGAAAGACCTAACTGCTAGACATGATGTATGCCCTAGAGGCAATTAGGGCGATATATCTTAATTAGTTATAATGTACAAATGGTTTCGTATTATTATTATTATTATTATTATTATTAAGAAAGACATCTTTGTTATTTATCAATGTTTTTGTTTAATTTATGTATCATCGCTAGTATCATAGGGCATTGATAAGACAAAGTCCATGACTACTTCATAGCATAAAAGTGTGAGGACATAGTGGTAGCTATGTGGTGTGAGAACTGCATATACATGTTACTATGAATAGTTTAAATATCCATAGTCATAGTTTCATTGAGACTGGACATCAATGAAGCGGACACAATAGCATATGTTGGCTTACTCATTGGATTAGATCCAAGCAACCGATCTCACGAGCTGAAAGTGGTACCTTGAGTTAACACATGAATGTGTTTGGGTAATACATTGGAGACCGCTATAAGACAAACACTCGGAAACAACTATATCCATGTGTTGGTGTCATGTATTATTGCAGTAGCAGTACAAGTATCCTCAGACCCGAGATACTAGTTACCTTATGGAGGAGTTTCCATACTTTGGGTCATACTTATTCGTACCCTGGTGATCAGGATGATATGGGTGATTATGGATATAATGATGATCACATGTTGGCAAGCCGAGTGATATAATGAGAGATGAACCTTGGCCCCTTGTTGAAGAAACAAACTCATAAACCTCTAATCAGAGTAAAAGATTGATAGAACGGGTTTCTAGTTAATTTTGATACATTATGGCTAGTGGTGTTCTTCGTGAATAAGTCTAGTTCCAAGATAGGTACGGCTATTACATGAGATGACACTTAATCCGAGCTCAATAAAATGGATGGTACTTAACCTGATGGAAGGAGTGTATTATATTGGTTACTACTGCAGAACCGGATAAAGTCACAGGCACATGACGTTTTGAGTATCGAGGGATCATACGCCTTTGCTAGAAATTCCATTTGATTCTCTAGAGTTATCGGGTTCCATATCAGTCTGGAATATTAAGCCTAAAGGTTACTGATGGGAAGCAAAGTTTAGGCTAACATCTAGTGGCTCTATACTTCAGGATCTTATGAGGTCACACACTTTGGGTCTTTATCGGACTGAGTAAAGAACCTATAGACTGGGTTTATGCTGAGAATATTTAGTTTGTCGAATTTGTTGGATAAATTATTAATTGGTTGGACTAAATTAATAATTAAAGGGAATAAAAGAGAAAATAGGGAAAATTGCATGGAGTGGAGCAAGGGAATTTTTCCTATTGCGAGTGGGCCTAAACGAACACGTGATGTTCGGAGTGGGGTCTGTGCAGTTTCCCCACGAGCTGAAAAGCTCGCGGGCCGCTAGCATGAGGGGTAAGCCTGCACGTACTAGCCGACTGCAGGCTCGCAAGGGTTGCCCATGGCAGGGGTTGCGTGGGCTTGCCTCGTAAGTTCACAAGCTTGGGCTTGTGGGAAGGCCCGCAAGCCTAATCTTGCGGTACAAGGTAAGCCTAGTAAGGCTTGCCTTGTGGTGGCAAGCGCGCGGGTAAGCTTGCGGGTCCAAGGGACTTGTATGGCTGACCCAGTTGTGGGATGGGAATTTTCCCATCCCACATAGTATTTGAAGGGGAGTCTACCATTGCCCCTCTCCCTATAAATAGGCCTCCCATCTCTCTCATTATTCCACACTTCAGCTTAGCCTTTCTCTTTAAGTTCGACATCTTATCTTCGCGAGATTTTGCAAGATCCTCCATGAGTTTCTCTAAGCGATGAAGAATTCTTTAGAAGGCTCTTTCTATTTTGAAGTAAGCATTCATAGTTAATATTTTCGGGTTGGCCTTTGAGTGTTCTAGTAGCTGCTGTCTACCAACGGGGTTCTACTTCAGCGGAGGTTTTGGTCGGTGAAGATCCTTATTCATCAATCGTAGAGGCTATCCTAGGTTGGAGGTTAGTGCAAACGGAGTTCTGCTGAATTTCTCTAAGGGAACGCTGCATCCAAATTGAAGAGAGAGGCACACATTAATTGGTAATGTTTTAAACTTACATGCTAGGTTTCTTTTATAAGTTTTATAAACCTATTGGCATATATGGAACGTTTCAACTTAGATTATATTAATCATGGCATGCTTAGGAGATCCTTTACATTAATTTTAAGTTTTGAAATTCCGCAATGCAACGTTGCATGTTCAATTACTGTCTTGATTAACCAGCAGTGGTATTAGAGCATGCCTTATGCTATGCATGTTGATTATAATATGTTGAAATTGATATTTTCTATTAATTGATTAAAGTATACTATGTATGACTTATGTTTCAATTTCTATTATAAAAAATGATGTGATAACTAGATTAAGGTTTTGCTTAAACTTAGTCTAGGTGATTATCATATAAATTAATTATGTTTTACCACAGGTGTAAATGCTTTAATTGAGGGTCATCCCATACTTCACTGAATTAATGAATGAAATCTTTAAATCATAGTTGTCTGTGGTACAATGAATTTAAATTCCCATGGTTATTTTAGCAAGGATTGGACTTGGTTGCTCATTCACTTTAAGGGGGCCTCTCCTACCTAGAAATCTCCATCGGTATTAGGTTCATGTGTACCCAAGGGACTTTTATGACTTAGTTGATTTCTACTATGTGAATTTGATTCCACATATGATTTTACAAATGTGGTTTATGTTTTTAAATTAAAACTTATAGATATAGGTGCAAGAACTTAAACTTAGACCTTGTTTGTTTTGCATGCTATGTAAAGTCTTGGTATAATGGAATGATTATGATATATCGGTCTTGAGCATATTCCCTTAGAGTTAATAATTCTAAATAGCCCGGAATTATTATTATTATTATTATTATTATTATTATTATTATTATTATTGTTATCATAATCATAGATCAGAGGCACAAATAAAATCCCTACAACAATTAAGGTGGTAGATTGTCTTCCTATCATAAGTCGTGATACGAACCTTATTAACGGATGTAAGTACATGTACAACAAGCCTACCCTTAAATTGTGTTTGGTCTTGAGACTAGATGGGGTTAATTTCTTAACCAAAATGGGTTAGTTATCCATATCATTGGAGCTAATGCCAGATTGGAGACACATTTGAGAAGTTGTACAATTGGGTACGCATGTCTCGAGAAAGAGAACTCAAATGGATTAGTAATTGCATAAGATGCAAATGGACGAGTTCCAACCATGGTTGTCTTGTTATGGCTTGACCTACTATAGCGGGGGTCATGATAAGTGGCTATGGATGTTACTTACTAATGAAAACTGATTGGACTTAATTTCCTGAATTTAAATAGAAGGGGCTATTTGATTATCGAGAAAACAATAGGATATATGAATTTAATTAAAGACTTTATATTAAATGCATGTACATATACTGATGTCTAAACAAATTCTATCTTATATCTAGGTTGAACAATGAATCCAAACATAAACCTTCGCTCAATTCTTGACAACAAACTAGATGGTTCAAACTTTAGTGATTGGTTTAAGGAGGTGAGGATAGTCCTCAGATCCGAAAGGATAGCTTATCTTTTGGATGAGCCCCTCCCTAATGAACCTGATGCTGAAACTGATGCCAATGAACATGAGGCATGGGAGAAGCACAAAAAGGATCATGAAACTGCAGAATGCATAATGCTGGCAATAATGAATTTTGAGCTTCAGAAATAACATGAGCTCATGGAATTAGATACCATGATTCTCCATCTTGGTGAGCTCTCCTCAGAGTACGCCACATCCGAGAGATTTGATACATCAATTCGGAACAAAGATGCAGGCTGGCACTTCAGCACCACATCATGCTTTAAACTATTAGGTTATATAGAGAAGCTGACTCGACTGAGTTTTGTGATGGATCACAAATTATGTGTGGATCTGATTCTTACCTCATTAACTAATATTTATTCATGATTTGTAACTAATTATTATATGAACAAGATCGATTCCACATTGCTCGAGTTGATCAACATGTTGAAAACTGTAGGGCCTAAGATTCGAAAGGATCCAAAGGCTTTACTTCTGGTTGAGAAAACCAAACCTTCCAAGGGTGGGTCCCATTTTGGAAAGGGTCTGGGTGGTTCTAAGAAGAAAATTGGTAAGAAGAAGAAAAGTAAGAAAGGAACTGCAAATGTCTTATTTCAATGTGGCAAGGCCGGCCATTAGAAGAAGGATTGCAAGGTTCAGATTTCTGAATAAGTGAAGAAGAAGCTAAGTGAGTCATCTACTTTAGGTATGTTCATGATAGAGAGTTTATCTACAGTTCCCTATGAGTCTACTTGGTTATTGGATACTAGTTGTGGTACTCATATCTGTACTTCTGTGCAGGGGTTGTGGAATAGTAGAAAGCTTGCAAAGAGGGAAATTGACCTAAGAGTTTGAAATGGAGCATGGGTTGTTACCATAGCTGTAGGGACATATAGCCTTCGTTTACCTAGTGGCCTAGTTTTAGTTTTGAACAATTGCTATTATATTCCTACTGTCACTAAGAATATTATTTCTGTTACTCGTTTAGTAACAGAGGGATTTGAGATTATTTTTTCTAATAATAATTGTCAAATTCGACATGATAATGTTCTTTATGCTTGTGGAATATCTGATGATGACATTTATGTTCTAGAACTGAAATTCTAATTATGAACATTATTAAGAAATCGAGATTAGATAATAAGAAATCCTCATACTTATGGCATTGTCGTTTAGGCCATATAAATGAGACTCGCTTAACTAAGTTACACAAATGTGGTGACTTTGGCCCAATGGAATGGGAATCCTATGGGGCGTGCAAACCTTGTTTAAAGGGGAAGATGACTAAGAAACCTTTTAAAGAAAAGGGTTAGCGTGCCACTAGTACCTTGGAAATAATACATTTCGATGTATGTGGTCCAAAGAGTGTTAAGATACACGAGGGTTTCGTCTACTTCATAACCTTTATTGATGATTATTCGTAATATGATTATTTGTACCTTATGAGGCACAAGTCTGAGAGTTTTGAGAAATTTAAAGAGTTTAAAACCGAAGTAGAAAAACAGCCTGGGAAAAGTATCAAGACCCTTTAATCTGATAAAGGTGGTGAATAATTTTGCCAATAGTTTCAGGATTATCTAAGGGATAATGGTATTTTATCCTAGTGGACACCTTCTTATACACCCCAATAAAATGGAGTGTTAGAAAGGAGAAATCGACCCTACTCGATATGGTTCGGTCCATGATGAGCCAAGCAGAACTCAGCAGATCCTTTTGGGGTTATGCACTTGAGAGCGTAGTTTATATTCTAAACAGAGAGCCCTCTAAATTAGTTGATCAAACACCATACGAATCGTGGTATGGTAAGAAACCATCTCTTTCTCACCTGAGAGTTTGGGGATGTCCTACTTACGTAAAGAGGTCAAGTTTAGATAAGTTGGGTGCTAAGTCTAATTAGGCATCTATTTATAGGTTACCCTAAGGAGACTATGGGGTATACCTTTTATAATCCCAAGGAACAAAAAGTCCTTGTTTCTAGAAATGCTCAATTCCTTGAGAAGGAGTATATACTTGCAAAAGCAAGTGGAAGAAATCTTGAGTTAGGTAATCAAGAAGATCAAATAGACAATCGACTAATTGTTCCTATGCCTGTTACACTAGAAAGTGTAAGCATGGAACAACCTATTATAAAAGTGGTATTGCATAGGTCAGGTTAGGCTCCAAACGCTCCCGAGCGATACTGGTTTCTCATCACTGATGATAAACATCTCTTCCTTGTAGAAGATAATGAGCCTAAGACTTACAAGGAGGCAATGGAAGGCTCAAAGTCTGAAAAATGGTTTGCAGCCATGAGGTCAGAGATGGACTCCATGTACAAAAATCAAGTTTGGAAATTGATAGATGCTCCAAGTGGGATTAAGCTCATAGGATGCAAGTGGGTTTTCAAGAAGAAAACTAACATGGATGGTAACCTAATTACCTATAAAGCAAGGCTAGTTGCAAAAGGTTATAGTAAAAAAAGAAGGCATTTGACTATGATGAAACCTTTTAACCGATAACCATGCTAAAGTCTATAAGGATACTCCTTGCCTTCGCCGCTCATTACAATTATGAGATTTGACAGATGGATGTGAAAATAACATTTCTTAACGGGAATCTGGATAGGGATGTGTATATGACACAACTCGAGGGTTTTATATCTAAGGATGACTTAAAGGTATGCAAGTTGTAGAAGTCCATTAATGGACTTAAACAAGCATCAAGGGGTTGGAATATTAGGTTTGACGAGTGTGAGCAGACAACACGGAGCGATGGGCCGAGAGCGTGTGGAAGGAGAGGCGCGGTCCATCAGGGTGTTTAAGTGAAAATAAAAAAAAGTACCGAGTCAAGGACTCGAAAAGTTTGGATTGGAGAAAGCGAGAAACATTTTAAATTGGTCAAACCCAAATCCGCCATCTCTTAGTGTAAAGTCGTCACTTGGATTAGCTCTTCCAGGAATTAAAGTCCTGTGAGGCTTAACGTCCTGGGGACTGCCCACTAAGACACAGATTTGGGTTCGGGATAAATTGCTTATTTCTTATTGGATCACATTATATTACATCTATAGAAAATCGTATTTCTTAATTATGCATATTCGCACTTATGTCGTTTTCGAGTTTATAATGTATGATTTAACGTGCATACGGAAAGCAATAAATTCATACATAAAGCAGTAAATAAATGTGGGAAAATAAATTATTAAATTACAAAACTCGGGGGATGTAACCGCCCGCCTAATCTATTAATTACAATTTCCGTAAAAATATTTGCAATACTCAAAGGAAAATAAAACCTAGGTATACATCTAACCTGCATCTACAAAGGTTAGTACAGGGCATATAGCACAACATGAATATTTACAAGTATGCTCGATTTAATTTTGACAACGCCTGTGTGTCCTAATTAAAATATTGATGATTGAAAATTTCTTATTTAGAAATAAAAAATTAATTTTACAAATATGTTGGTCATTTTTATTTAGTGGAAATGATCGCATGGCAAAAGGTGAGGTTTCGTGGGGGCATTCTAACATGTATTGAATAATTAAATAAAAAAAAAATTAAAAACACGAAAGAAAGTTACATAATAAAATAATGACAATTAAATAAATAAAAAAAGGTTAATCAAATATAAAGGAATAAAATAAATCCTAGGTCGATGATGAAAATTGAGTTTGTCTACATATTTAGGAGAAAAGAAAAATAAATATAAAAATATAATACATAAGAAAAAGCAGCTCTAGAAACTCAGAAGCTTACCTTTTCGTTGCGAATCCACGTCGACAAATCAGTTTGATCTTTGGGAGTGCTCCTCGTTTGTTTTGATTTAATTGATGAAAATATGTTATTTTAATCCTAAGAATATTCAGACTCGGACTCTAAATTTGTTTTAGGCCCGAGAATATCTGAGGATTTTTTGAGAAAGAAGGTGGAAAAATTGGTTTGAAAATAATAAAGTTTGGAATCCAAACGTGTTTTGGATCCAAATATAATCAAAGAATTTCTAAGAAAGATGTAAGGAAATCAGAATTATTTATCAAGAAAAATAACTTTTTTTCGTCGATAAAAAGAAAAATCTATTTTGAAATTTCGTCGAAGAGAAAAGAATTTTTTTCGGTAATTTTTCTATCCCCTAAAATCCAAAAAAAGCCCCATATTTATAGGGGGAATTCAAAGAATTCCCATAAAGGGGAATTTCTAGTGAGCTCAGCATGGGGCTCGCCAGAATTGGCAATTGACCCCAAATAATTGATTATTATTTAATTTTATTTTAATTTTTTAAATATTATATATTATATATATTAATTTATATATATACAAATTTATATATACCTATATTTTCAAATAATTAAATTAAATTATTTTGGACCCTTAAATAGTATTCATGTCATTTTAAAAATATTTTAAGCGTTTAGATATTCACTTTGAAGCCTTTAAATATTTTCTTATGATCCTAAACATTTATTCAGAGCCCAAAATATTATTTTTATCGAGAAGAGCTCCCATTTGAAGATCGTCGAATGGTTGAAAATTGTGTGATTCAAGGATAAAAATCCCAAAAGCCGTCATCATCGAACGTGCGAGCTGGTACAAAATCCCGTGCTCACAGCTTCCCCTCTTGTGATAATCGCTAGTTGTATAACTAGTATGATTACTTGAAATGGAGTGGAGGGATTGAGCATATGCTTGACCGGTGTGGTTGTTGACTTCTTTGCCCCCGATTGGTGATGATGTGGGCCTTCCTTTCTAGCACCGTGTCCTCACGAGATTGCCTATTTCTTTCTTTGGAATCCCTTGGTGCTTGATGCGCCTTGAGGGCGGGTCGATAATTTCTTTCTGCGATGTCCTTTTAATAGGCAACAACCATTTCTTTCTTCGATTATGGTCATCATGTGCCTTTTGTGAATTGACATTCGGTTGGTTTTGACCGTTGGAACTGCTAGTGTAGGATGCCTGAATCTATTTCAAAGGCGTTCCCATTGAGATAACTGTTTCTTTCTTCGGTTATGTTTCCTTTGTAAAGTGTTGACTTGTTTCTTGTGACAAATCAATGAAAAGTATAATGTTAATACATTTTATGATGCATGCATGGTTTAATTATTTGATTGAGTTTATGCGAAGCAAAAATTTTTTCCCATTCAATCAAAAATTAAAACATGATGAAGAGATGAGTTTGATAAAAAAAACTCAGGGATGTCCCGAAGGTCGCTAAGTTGTTTTAAGAGGCTTATGAGATGTTGCAATGTTGCTTGAATGGGGTCTAAGTAGGCTTGAATTGACTTTAGGCTTGAGCAGGCCATCGTCTTTCCTGGTGTTTGCAGATTCCTCAAGTGGAGGTGGAGTTTCTTGTTTACTGGCATGGTATTGCCCCAGTTTAGCATCATCTTTACCTGTAAATGACGTGATGCGTATGCAATGTATGCATGATCTTATGCATGGATAATATTTATCATATGATGTATGTTCGTCTGTTATAGGTATTGTGGGCTTCATTCATTGGAGAGCCTTCTCTTGGGCTGAGACATAAGTGCCCTTAGGATTTATCTCGTTGGGGATTCCATGGATGACTCCCTCGGAGTGATGACCATGGGTTCGTTGAATCAGATTCGAGTTCAAAGCTTGGCTCTAGTTTAAAGAGGATTTGGATGTTTCGTTAATTCTAAACCATATAGGCGACGATCGCTTGGAGGCTATTAGCTTGAAGTGTTGGAGATATATAATGTCAAGTACCGTTCTGAGGAGGAGATAATGAATTTTATATTTCTTTGGTTCTAATTTCTGCATAGATTACCGTTACGAGTTTTCAATCTATCGAACCTTGTCTTAATTTTTACTTGGACCGCCTTTTTAGGTTTTCAATCCAGCAGACTCATTTTTTAATTTCTTCCTTTTATTTTTTTTTTATGTTTACTTGCGATATTCTACCATTGGCATGCAAGCAATCAAAATAAGCACATGTATAAAGATTCAGCAAAAATGATAATTCATTGATGAACTTAACAAGGGTATAAATGTTTCAAATGATTTGACTCCTGCCATCAATTAGCCTTTCAGGTTTTCTAACCAATGTGGTTCGCTTGACATCCTAAGTTTTTCCTGAGCCACCCTTTTCTGGTTTTCAACCCAGCGGACTATTCTTTTTCTGTTTTGAAAAGAGGCCCTAATTTTTGCTCAACTAACAAAGTTCTAATTGACAGGCTAATCACAAATTTATTTTTTATTGGTACTGTTTTTTACCAATTTATTTCTTTCACCTATGTGTGATATCGATTATGTCAGTCTTGGTTGATTTGACTGATAGATTGGTTACCGTCCATACCCACGACTTCAATTGTTGTCTTGTTCAGCGTTTCTCATCTGTTGGTTGGTGCTCGTGCTACTTTGCTAGCTTGAGGTATACGTGATGATGATCAATGTTTCCTAATGAAATCAATTGTTCTTCGATGATAAGTGATATTTGCCGGGGTCAGAAGCTTCAAATCCATTGGGTGTATCAAATGTAGTTTGATTCCAGTGGGGGTAAACACCTTATGTTCCTTAGTGTAATGATCAGCTCGTAAGTGTTGGTAGGCCTTGTAATGGAGTAGTTGATGTGTTATGACCTCTTCTTTGTATCTTCAACTTTGCACCGGTTGTTTGACCTCAATTTGCTTTGTTGACTTTTTGGCCTTATTCTGGCTTCGATCATTTTGATCTTTGCTTGTTTCATTCTGTTGATTGATTGGTTTAATAGTCAGTGGACGTTTCATGCTTGGAGATCTTTCTATCAATCTTACGTCTTTATAAGATGAGGCAAATGCTATCACTCGTTGTTTAAGTACATGTGTTTGTCTCTCACTTTCCCTCAAGAGTCAAATCATTTGAACTTATTACAATTGTAGGGATCCATTTATACCCAAATTATTTTCATGATATGACGTGTCACATGTGCTAAAAACATTATGTATATGTTTATGAAAATGCGTGATGTCAATCAGTAAAATGTCAAGCACGTAAACAAAGTTCAATTTATTCAAAAATTCAAAGCAAAGTAGCTAAAAGCTAATTTATTACATCATCCATTGGTTATCTTTCGGTACTAGTGCCCCCTAGATGTGTCCATGGATTCAAAGTGCTCCAATCTATCAACCTTCTCAAACACTTCTTGATAGCTTGAAAAGATTTCCGAGCCAAACTTGTTTCTGTAAGATGGTAGTGCGCTATCTAGAAGCTTGGTTATCATCTTCGGTGAAGTTAAGCGAGCCCGAAGCCTAACATGTGTGGCCATCCAACTCGCATAGTAAGATTTGAAGCTCTCACCTTGCTCTTGCCTTATAGCCTCTAGATGTTGCATCATGGTTTCCATTTGAGTGTTGAAACAATAATGCCCCATCATAGCCTGAGCAAGGCTATTCCAATCAGTGGCTATGTCCAATGGAAGGTGGCTGTACCATTCATTGACTGGGTGGCCCAAGGTGATGACGAAGAGCTTAACCATCATCCGCTCGCTAAACCTTAATGCTCTCATCATCGTATGATAATACACTAAATGAGCGCTCGGGTCGCCAGATCCCACATACTTTTCAAACTGTGATATTGCAAAGTTTGGGGGTAAGTTGTCTTCATCCCTGATTATCGGTTACGCAGAGTATGGATTCATGAGATGGCCACCGTGAGTGGCCAAGAACTGTTTCCATAATTTCACCATTCCTTGTTGTTGGAGGATGGTGTTCCTTGTGCTTGGATAAGAGCTATATTGCCCTTGGGGAAATGCCGCAAAATTGGGTAGTTGAGGTACCTGGAACTGTGAGGCCACTAATGTACTCCAACTATGAATAGGTTGTTGAGTCATTCCTTAATAAAAAGGCCTTGGTGCGAACTCTGGCTGACCAAGCTACCCCGGGAAGAATTGGTTCTCGGATTGCTGTTGGAAAGGATTGGCGAATTTAAATTCCGGTTAACCAATATAAGGCTAGTTCTGATTAAGCTGACTTTGTCCTTCCCCAAACTGGTAAAAGGCAGTAGGAGCTGGGTACATCGTATGAGAGGTGGAAGGTCCCCCTGTTCTAGGCTAATTAGTAGGACCACCATTGTTAAGGATGACCTCCGGGCTAGACACTACGTTCTGAGCCCTCCTGGCTTGCTGGCGAATAAGGGTTGCTAGTTGTTCGCTGTTGGCAAAGGCATTCAAGGTAGCTGCAATCTCGGCTCTCACTGATGACTGATGTGTCTACTTAGAGTTCTGTCCCATAAGGGAGGGGTGTTCCTCCTCCGCAACTCTATCTTGTGGATCGGCCATGCTATCAAGATTCAAAGTTACTCGTTGAAATGAATCCGAATCTAACCCCGAGTCTTCACTTGAGTCAGTGAATGGAACCCCTCCAGATTAGCCATGATCAGAGAGATGTGGACTAAGTGGCGAGCAGGCCTTTACCAAGCTAAGACACATAGGTAGAAGATTAGACCATGCATTTGAGATTCATGACATGATTCGTGATGCAGAAAATTGGTGAGATGTTTAATGTTATGGCTGCATTCATAAGGGGTTAACATGCCATGACGTGAGATAAATAATGTGTTCGTCAATCCATTTGAAATAACTCGGTTAGTCATTAGGTAAAAAAGAAAATAGGTGAAAATGAAAATCCAACACCTGAGGTTGGATTTGAGATTTGTACGATGTCCGAGTGACATCGTAATATGAGTGGTGTAAGTGAGGTGACCAACTTACCCGTATGGTAATAGGTTAATATTTTTAGATTTCGTACTATGACTAGATCTCATGAAATGAAGAGGTCAAAATTATTTTAGGTAAGCAGTGAGACATACCCTGATGAAATTGAATAAGATGAAAATAACCACTGTTTGTAGCTATTGAATGAATGATTTGATTATTTTACTCAATCAGTGGGGAGTTTCGGATGCCCGTGTGGTCATCGCTATTTGAGGGTATGTGGTAATGCATGAATCATTACCCCGTGTGGGTGGATGGTTCGGGTATTAAGGGTATACCCTTGAAGATTTGGTAAGGTAAGGTTTTTGACATAAGTTTTCCCCCTGTGGGCTTAGGTTCGGATGTTAGCAGGGACATCATGTGATGTGGGAAAAAATGATTTAGGTAGGTATTTGCCTTGTTTGGGCTATGTGGCATGTGTGATTGCCTTGTGTGGGTTGTGAGTTGGATGTCGAGTGGACATCTCATAGGTAATTTGTGGGATATATTATTGCCCCTTGTAGCCTAAGTGTCTAATGTCAAGTGGATATTGCGTAGTTAAAAGAAAGGTATGCTTACCTTGTACGGGCTAATAGCCGGATGTCAAGTGGACATCTCGCTGAAAAGGGGTAAGTGATGTTTCTAAGTGGTTTTATGTTGTCCTAGGGTGACACGATCTCAAGTGTCAACTAATCCTAAGTATGTGTGATGATCATGCGAAGATGCTGTGTTACATCGTTTAATATGATGAGTGTGTGCGTTCAGGTTTTTGCACTAAGATTCGTGGTTAACGTGACATTTGTACAATGATAAGTAGTAAACACATAGCACATAGCATGTAACGTTCAATCTTCCAACCTTACAACTCCCGCGCATAGGGTTTTTGGCTAGTCTCTATCCTAAGTTTGGTTCATCTTAGTACCATGAAGATACTAAGGAGCGCACCTGCAAAAAAATATAATCCATGGTTGTTTGTTGGGTAAGACCCTAGGGAAAGTTCCTATGGTTTATTTACATGAGGTTTGTAAATGGGTTGCTGATGTAGAAGGTTCTTGTTGCATTAAAATACACTCCAAGCCTCTCCCCAAATGGGTTCTAACGAGGGAGGTACATGCGATATGGCAACATATGCTCCACCTGCTCAAGTACTAGCTTTTCTCAAGGATGTAGATTAGTACAAGAGAAAGCTTCACGATAATAGGGTACCTTAAACTTACGAGCCAATCCCCTCTATTGCAATGCTAATTTATGTATATGTCATAATTAAGAAAATACGGAATAATATGATCAACAATTTTCGGCACTTGTCCAAAATCTAAAACCTTTAAAAAACAAGTTTTTAGAAAAAATCCCCAACGGAGTTGCCACTGTGAGTGGACGACATGGAGTGATGGGCCGAGAGCGCGTAGAATGAGAGTTACAGTCCACCGGGGTGTTTAAGTGAAAATAAAAAAAGTACTAGGTCAAGGACCCGGACCCGGAAAGTTTGGATTGGAGAAAGCGGGAAACATTTTAGACTGGTCAAACCCGAATCCGCCATCTCTTAGTGTAGAGTCACCACCTGAATTAACTCTTCTAGGAAATAAAGTCCTATGAGGCGGGGGACGGCCCACTAAGACACAGAGATTTCGGGTTCGAGATAAGTTGCTTATTTCTTATTGGATCACATTATATTACATCTACAGAGAATAGTATTTCTTAATTGTGCATATTCGCACTTATGTCGTTTTCGAGTTTATTATGTATGATTTAAAGTGCATGAGGAAAGCAATAAATCTATACATAAATCAGTAAATAAATGAGGAAAAATATAATAATAAATTACAAAACACGGGGGATGCAACTGTCCCCCTAATCTAATAATTACAATTTCCGAAAAATATTTGCAATAATCGAAGGAAAATAAAACCTAGGCATACATCTAACCTACATCCACAAAGGTTAGTAAAGGGCATATAGCACAACATGAATATTTACACGTAGGCTCGATTTAATTTTGACAAGGCCTGTGTGACCTAATTAAAATTTCGATGATTGAAAATTTCTTATTTAGAAGTAAAACAATTCATTTTATATATAAATACGTTGGTCATTTTTATTTAGTGAAAATGATCGCATGGCAAAAGATGGGGTCTGCTATCCGGGAATAATTTTTATTCCCTTCGTGGGGTATTCTAAAATGTATTTAATAATTAACTAAATAAAAAATAATTAAAAGCATGAAAGAAAGTTACATAATAAAATAATGATAATTAAAATAAATAAATAAAAAGGTTAACAAAATATAAAAGAATAAAATAAATCCTAGGTCGATGACGAAAATCGAGTTCGTCTATGTATTTAGGAGAAAAGAAAAATAAATATAAAAATATAATACACAAGAAAAAACAGCTCTAGGAACTCAGGGGCTTACCCTTTCGTTGCGAATCCACATCGACAAATCTGCTTGATCTTTGGGAGTGCTCCTCGTTCGTTTTGATTTAATTGGTGAAAATGTGTTATTTTAATCCTAAAAATAATCAGACTCGGACTCTAAATTTGTTTTAGGTCCGAGAATGTCTGAGAATTTTTTGAGAAAGGTGAAAAAATTTATTTGAAAATAATAAAGTTTGGAATCCAAACGTGTTTTGGATCTAAATATAATTAAAGAATTTCTAAGAAAGATGTAAGAAAATCAGAATTATTTTATCAAGAAAAATAATTTTTTTTCATCGATAAAAAGAAAAATATATTTTAGAGTTTCATCAAAGAGAAAAATTTTTTTTTTGGTAATTTTCGATCCCCTAAAATTTAAAAAAGCTCCCCTAATTATAGGTGGAATTTCTGGCTATTGGCGCCCAAAAAAATCCTAATTTCTTTGGGGCTATGATTATTATTTTATTTTCTTTTTTAATTTTTTTTAAATATTATATATATATATATATTTATTTATTTATTTATTTATATGTATACAAATATATTTTCAAATAATCCGATTAAATTATTTTGGATCCTTAAATATTGTTCATGTCTTTTTTAAAAATATTTTAAGCTTTTAAATTTTCACTTTGAGGCATGTAAATATTTTCTTACGGTCCTAAACATTTATTCAAGACCCAAAATATTATTTTTAATGAGAAGAGCTCCCATTTGAAGATCATCGGATGGTCGAAAATTGGGTGATTCAAAGATAAAAATCCCGAAAAATCGTCATCATCGCACGCGTGAGCTGGAACAAAATCCCTTGCTCACAACGAGATAATCCGAGAAATTGATTTTGTGTCAAATGCTAATGAGCCCCCATGTATATAAGAAGGCTAGTGGGAGTGCGATCGTTTTCATTGTACTATATGTCGATAAGAAACGATGTTCCTTTTTTTCAGATAGTTAATACATGGTTGTCAAAGAAACGATGTTCCTTTTCTTCGAGGTTCCCGTTAAGGAATGCGATTTTCACATCCATCTGCGAAATCTCATAATCGTAATGAGCAGCGATGACAAGGAGTATTCCGATAGACTTTAGCATGGCTACTGGTGAAAAGGTTTTGTCACAGTCAATACCTTCCTTTTATAGGTAATTACATTACCATCCATGTTAGTTTTCTTCTTGAAAAACCACTTGCATCCTATGGGTTTAATCCCACTCGGAGCATCAAACCAAATTCTAGACTTGATTTTCGTACATGAAGTCCATCTTTGACTTCATGGTTGTAAACCATTTGCCAGACTCTGAGCCTTCCATTGAATCCTTGTAATTCTTGGGCTCATCATCTTCGAAAAGGAAGATGTACTTATCATCAGTGATGAAATAACCGTATCTCTCAAGAACAATTAGAGCCCAACCTAACTTACGCAATGTCGGTGTTATAATAGTGTGAGCATGGGATTTCACTCCTGACTCGCGAGTTCAATGATGAAGTTGTAATATTTTCCCTTGCTAGTTTTCCACTCATCCTACTTTGTTTCTTTTGGCCTTAAACCTTCTAAGAAATAATTTTAGCTCAAAAAATTAACGGCTGAAATGCCATATTGTTAACGACATGGCCAATGTTGTTAACGATATCGTAGTAGCAGCAAAACCAAAATTGCACTTTTTACAATTTTCAAGCAAACAGCCCACCTTTGTCCTCATGCTCGGACATTTTCACTACCAAACCATTCCCCCACCTTACCTAAGACCTCTTACATAAAATCTTTACATGGGATTTGTAAAAAAAAAGAAAAAAGTAGAAAGGTAAAGCATGGGCTAAATCTAATACTAGGTTGACTTTGGATTGAAGAGAGCTCTTTAAGAAAGAGTTGAACTTTCAAAGAGGAGGGGGGAGCTCACATTTTCAAGCAAAAGAGTACAAGTGAGAGTTCAATATGTTCTTCAAAAAGTTTAAGTTTTCTTGAGTGTTTTTCTTGAGTTTTTAAACTAAGTTTAGACATTAAGTATCCAATAGCTTAAAGTTTCGGTTTAGTTAGTTTAAAGGGGTGTGAACTTGGGGAATTTGGTTTTCTTGAGTGTTTCTTTAAGCAATCTTGAGGTTTAGCTCTCTTTTATAGTAATCTTGACTTGTTCTTGAAAAACTAAGTAAACTTGAGGATTTGTTGGGTTTTCTTGAGAACTTTCAACAAGTTCTAAGAAAAAAGAACTTGGTGTAGGTATTCTTGATAGTTTTTTTAGTTATCTTTCTCATTTCGATGCTTTAGTAGGTAGATTTCTTTTTAAAGTCTAAGCTTGAAGGAGAAGGATAACTATTTTCTTTCTTCCTCTTGTTGGGACTAACATATCCTGGGATTTCAACTTTCCCTCAAAGAGTAGCTCTTACTCTTCATTCAAAGATTTTTCATCAACGATACCATAAAAAAACCAAAGAAACAAGGAGGACTTTCCAGAGATTTCGTGGACCTTAGCGAAGTAGATTCACAATTGGGGGATTAGCTTATGAGTTCCTAGACTCGAGCTTTGCTAAGTGTATAATTACACTTGTTATCATGACATTTTCAAACATAAAATGATATGGTTTTGTTTCACTTTATACTTCATATAAAAGATTTCATGTGGTATGTAGTTGTTTTTGATGCAAATACAGAAACTAGGTAAATCTTGGGAGTAAAATGAACAAAAGTGAAATTCTATGGAAAAAGAGTAAAAAAGGTGCAAAAAGATACGTGGAACACAATGATTTGGCTTAGGATCAAAGTTGTCAAAGATTGGCAAAGTTGCAAAGAAGAATTATGAAGAAACAACATTTCACGATCGTGACACTTATTCGCTGTCGTGACTTATCAATCTTCATAAATAGAAAACTTCCAACTAATGTTCACGATTGCGATAAGTGATTCACGGTCGCGACTTGTGATGGTTATTGGTTATCTCATTTCAACTACCAACTGCTAGATAACAACGATCAACCGCCATCAACTACCAACGGAAAAGACACCCTTTGGAAGTCAACCAATCATGAAAATGTGCCTCTCCATTGTGGATGGGGATGAATCTTTGCATTCAATCAAAATGAAGTGATGCAATTTGTGAGCATGTGATTTTGTACAAGCTTGCGCGTTCAATGATGATGGCTTTTCAGGATATTTATCCTCGAATCACATGATTTTTGACCGTTCGATGATCTTCATATGGGAGTCTTCCTCGTCTTTGAATTTATAAGGACTTTAATTCAGAAAATTAACTAAAAAATATAAAAATACACAAAAAAACTCAAAAAAAACAACGTAAGCGCGTATATGCGTAATTGAGAATATACGGTTTTCTGTAGATGTAATATAATGTGATCACTTAAGAAATAAGCAACTTATCCCGGACCCGAATCTCTATGTCTTGGTGGGTCGTCCCCCGGACGTTAAGCCTCACAGGAATCTAATTCCTGGAAAGAGCTTATCTAGGTGGCGACTCCACACTAAGAGATGGCGGATTCAGGTTCGAACCGATCTAAAATGTTTTCGCTTTTCTGTTTCAACCTTTTTTTACCGGGTCCCTGACTAGGTTCTCTTTTTTCAAACACCCCGGTGGACCGCGCCTCTCACTTCGCGCGCTCTCGGCCCACCGCTTCGTGTCATCCGCTCACAGTGGTGACTCTGCTGGGGATTTTTCTAAAACTTTTTTTTCAAAGGTTTTAGATTTTGGATAAGTGCCGAAAATTATTGATCACTTTATTCCATTTTCTCTTAATTTTGACATATTCATAATAACGCATTGTAGTAGAAGGGATTAGCCCATAAGTCTAAGGTACCCCCATTACCGCAAAGCTCTCTCTTGTACTAATCTACCTCCCTGAGAAAAGATAGTACTCGAGCGGGTGGAGCACTTGTTGCCATATCGCATGTACCTCCCTTAACCCATTTGGGGAGAGGCTTGGAGTGTATTTTTGCGCAACAAGAACCTTCTACATCAACAACCCATTTGTAACCTTCATGTAAATAAACCGTAGGCATTTTCCCTAGGGTGTTACCCAAACACGCGATCATGCATTATATTTTCTTGCAGGTGCGCTCCTTAGTACCTTCATGGTACTAAGATGGACCAAACTTAGGATAGAGACTAGCCAGAAACCCTACACGCAGGAGTTATATCATTGGAAGTTTGAACGTTTCATGCTATGTAATATGTGTATACTACTTTCAATTTTTCACGGAACAAATGTCATGCTAACCATGAATTTTTGTGCAGACACTTGAACGCACACACTCATGGTATTATATGTACATATCATGTTATCATCATCGGTTTCACATACACTTAGGCATAGTTGACACTATAGATCGTGTCACCCTAGGACAACATAAAGCCACTTAGGAATATCACTTACCCCTTTTCAGCAAGATGTCTACTTGACATCTCGCTATTAGCCTATACATGGAAAACAGACCTTACTTCTACTAGGTGATGTCCACTTGACATCCGACACTTAGCCCACAAGGGGCAATAATATATCCTACACATCATCTTTGAGATGTCCAATCAACATCCAACTCACAGCCCTTCCGGGGCAATTACACACACCAAAAGCCCAAACGGGGCAAGTACCTACCCAAAACCATTTTTCCCATGTTAAAGGATATCCTAGTTGATGTTCTAACCTAAGCTCACACGAGGCAAACTTACTTCAAAAGTCTTACCTTACCAAATCTTCAAGGGTATATGCCTCATACCCGAATCATTCATCCACACGGGGCAATAATTCACGTATCACCACATACCCTCAAATAGTGATGACCACATAGGTATCCAAAAACTCTACCCTAATTGGGCGAAATAACCAAATCATTCATTAGGTAACTACATACGGTAGTTATTTTCATTTTATTAGGGTATGTCACACCACTTACCCGAAACAATTTTAACTTCCTCACCCCATAAGACATAGTCATAATACAAAACCTCAAACCATTGACCTATTACCACACAGGTAGCTTAGTCAACTCACTTACACCACTCATATTAC